>OY757041.1:600000-906285 GCA_963582015.1 Xanthorhoe designata | reverse complement strand
GAGAAGTGCAAGAGGAGTGAAGATTTCAGGTTGTTCGATCCGAACGACGAATGCTACCTCGACGATGGAATGGGTTTCGATCTTCAAAGCGTTCTGTCAATGGAACTCTTAGAGAATGCCAGCAACCCAAAACTAGTGGAAGCTAAAAACGAAGAAGTTTTAAGAAGAGTTGCAGAAATGCAAAAACTCGTTGAGAACTCTGAACAGTATTTGACTGAGAACAGATATCAAGATGACGCATATCATGAAGGAGTGCTGAGGGATGAGTTTGTGGGTAGAGAAAGCAACGTAGATCATGATCATGCAGAGAGTGACACTGAGTCAAATACAAGTAGAATGTCTATGGCAGATGACGCTCCTGGAATATTAAAACATAGTGATTCTCTACTGCTTCTAACAGAGACAATAAATCAAGGTCTAAGTGTTTTGCCAGTATCAGAAGCTAGTAACGAAAATTCCAGTTCTACTTTAACCAACCGACAATCCCAGGGACTCAGTGCAATATTAAACAATTGTGGTCTCACAGATGCTCTGTTAGCTTTGAACACTGATCTACATTCTGAAAGTGATAATGATTCCCTTTATACACCCACAAACAGTCCTATTCGAAGAAATCAAACCAGACCCACTACGAACAAGGCTGTGAGAACTAGCTTCGGCCTACACAGTCCCGATAATCCTGCAGACAGTAAAGAATCGAATTTACGAGAGTATTTGAATCAGCTACGAGAAAAGAGCAACAAAGAAGAAGCTGCTGTAGATTATCAATATTACTACCAAGATGGTGCAACAGAAGGCGACGCTGAGCTTATAGATTTAACTTTGATACCTCCCCCGCAAACTCCCGATGAGTTGGATGGTGTTGCACACGTGCCACAGATTTTACCAGCTGTACCACCATCATTTGCTGATGAAAAAGCAAACTCCAAAGAAAACCTCGCCAACTCTCCCATTGCAACCGAATTAGAAGAATTTATAGCCAATGTCACGATACAACCGCCTACAGTTCGCGTGACGCCGGCGATAGAGCTTACTCCAGAAGAAATACTGTCATACATCATCCCACCACCTCCAGGGTCTAACTCATCCACTTTAGATAGAGAACAAGTTAGTTACGTTAATCAAGCTCAAATAGCTGAAGCTAAGAGCGAACTGAACAAAAATGGTGATATAAAGACTTCAAACGGCGACGTAGTGAGGGGAACTCTAAGCGTAAGTGAGATTAGGAATATGTTCTCGTCGAAGAGTCTGAGTGATGCTAGAAATAGTCTCCTGTTGAAAGAGAAAAGTAAAGAAAAAAATTCAGGAAAGTCTGATTCTCCAAAAGGTAAAAGGAAAAGTGTATCCAGTGATAAACAGCCAAACGGTAGCGCTCATGTGATAGAGTACCCCACAGTAGAGAGAAAAGGTATGTTTTCGTGCTGTACAAAAGATAAGAATAAAAGTGATGATGATAGTGAAGAATCCGACAAAGTAGAATCTCAAATACAGAACTCCGATTCCATGCCTGATGTTTGTGAAATAAGACCACCTCCTAGAAGAAAAAGCATTGAAATTAAAAAACCTCCAGAAAGACCACCGAAAACTCTTCCAAAAACACCACCCGTCCCCGCTCCAAGGCCGAGGTCCAATTCTTTTACTTACACGAACAACGAACTGACTGCTGTCGAAATCCCAAGTAACCATTTCAGTACACTCAATAATCGAAAATTGAATTACAAAGTCGTATGCGACATGAACGAACAATACATGCAAAACCCACCCCAATTACCACCTAGATTAGAAAACAGAGTCCTTTCTCCACCTCCCCCGTTGTTACTACCACCAAAAAAGCCACCACTGCCCCCAGTTCCGAGCATCGAAGTATTACGACTGAAGAACGCCAAACTCTCCCCCGTTAGAAATCCCGAAGTGAGACTGGCCAGTATCGGCTCGCCGCATTTTCACAGAAACTTGAACGCTTACAGAAACCTTGAAATCGAGAATAGACTGACCGACGAAGAGTGCCAGGCTCTCCGCTCCACGACGAACTACAGTTCCATGACTCTGCAGAATCGTCACGTGCGTTCCAACTCCGAAACAAAAAACACGATCCTGAAGAACAAAGAGATGTCCACAGCACTGTCACTCTGTTCCCCTCAGATGAACAGACGGGTCAACAACAGACCGGATTTACTGAACGGTGCTGCAGGGAACGATCAGAAAGTGTTCAGTCCTCCTTTCGATAGAAAGTCTTTTCGACAGGACAGCGCGAGTCCTACCCCTAAAGTTCAGAACCATGTCCGTTTTAAGGAAGATGTGAAGCCTGATTTGGATGACATTCCGACGCCCCCGTCTCCTCCTACTGTCAAGTTTCCTGACTTCCAAGGGAACAATGGGCATGTGTCGATAGAGAACCTGCTATGTAAGACTGAGGTGGCGGTGGACGGGCTGTTGCAGCGGCTGCACCAGGTGGCACAGAAATGCTCGCATCAGCACGCGCACGGTGGCGGCGAAGATATCGATGAAATCAAATTTCAAGTGAGTTGCATTTTGTTCCATCTTGTCTTGACCTAAACTCTTTCGCTCAGAGATGTGGTGTACAGGGTGACATTGACGGTTTTGAAATTAATCAATATATATAAAACAATAAGCATTTTTCTGCAATCAACGCACAGACCAAACCGCTAAAGCTAAGAAGCTGAAATTTGGAAGGTAGCTTCCTTTTAAAACAAAACTGAGCACTAAGAAGGGATTTTTCGAAATTCCACCCCTAAAGGGTTGAAAAGGGGTGAAAACCGTTGTATGCAACTTTTTAATGCGTGAAGCGATTTTCTTCAAACTTGGTATAAATATTGTAAATGATAAATAAATTTATATGTTTTTCAGAAAATTAAAAAAAAACCCCTGAAAAGAGGTAAAATGTGGTGTCAAAGTTTGTATGGGAACTTTTTAATGGGTAGTTCGATTTGCTTGAAACTCTGTTACAACACTAACAATGCAAAATAAATATATACGTGTTTTAGGGTTTTTCGAAAAAAACCTTTTAAAAGGGTGAAATGCAGTGTCAAAAGTTTGTAGTGAAACGTATTGAAGGGAGGCGCGATGGGCTTGAAACTCGGTTTGGATACTATAAATACAAAATGGTTGGACACCGTGTTTCAGAGATTTTAAAAAATTACCCTAAAAAGGGGTAAAAAGTACAATTTTTTCAGCCTTTTTTAGGTTACGAAGAAATTCACGCGAACGAAGTCGCGGGCGTCTGCTAGTTTAACGTAACAGCTTTCGTCAATGGTCAACAGGTTTAAAAAGTTGTTAATTCGTCAACGGGTTTCAAATTTCAATGTCCAACCAACTGATATTAGGTTCACAATTTATTCACATTATGTTGAACAATTGCCTCATTATCATGTCAATGTTTTTGAACGAATTGCGAATTTGCGAGTTGCACAATGCGTTGGTTGACGTAATTTATTAGGTTTTGGTTAACAGGTATATCCATTGAAGAAAAGCTGTTAATTCGTTGACGAACAAAAAGCTGTTAATAAAAGTAGTTTATTGATTTAACGACCACCTCTAGACAATGTCTCTTGTAATTTTCACCGGATCGCTAGATCACTTCAAAACCCTTTTCCAACATATTAGTAGTCTACGCTAAAATATAGACTCTGTAACTCAAATAGTTCATGGGCCTGCAGCGTGCATCTTCCTTTTGGCAATGCAAGAACATTCAGCCACATTCATATATTCGTGTAATCAAACCTAATTGCACGATATATGGCAGATTTATGCAACTTAACCTATGTTTCCTCATTACTACTATTTTATTTTTTTGTTTGTTTGTGTAAATCGATAGATCTCGTGTCTGAAATAAAGAATTATTATTATTATGTATGTCAAGGTTTACCATCACGGGACTATGGAGTCCCGGACCTTTGGTAGGCATGCATGGGGCCAAAGCCAACACACAGAGGCCCTTTTGACAGTTTTGATGTTTTTGTGATGGAGACACATACCGGTGACTACCCTGAATAACACAAGAAATGCATCCAAAGGCAGTCCTCGGTCTGTGCAGGACTATTAAAATTATTATTACAAATAATAATTATTATTATTATTACAGCGCGCTCGCAGCGAGTTGACCTCCTGCGCCGTGTCACTGGTGGGGGCGTCGCGGACGCTGGTGGGGGCGCTGGGGGGCACGCACGCCGCCGCCGCCGCCCTCGCTGACTGCCTCACGCCGCTGCGCCGCCTGTCTGATCTAGCACAGGTAAGTTGTAGTGTTAACCCTCTGCTTGTTATTGTTAACTCTTGAACTTTTGACATGAGCTCTAAAATGCACACACAGTCTTTCATTTTAAAGGTATTCCTAGGGCCAGTTGCAGTGCTTTTAACAAGAAAGAAAGAAAAAATCATTGAAGTATTCTTGTAGGACCTCAAGGACCACTTAAGTTTCGTTTTACATGCTAGGTGATTCTAATGCCTGTTGATGATGAAGATGATGATAACAAGGTTAATTTAAGACAACTTTTCGAAAATCCATCTCTAAAGGTGGTGTTTATACGAAACTGGTAATAATAGTTTGAAAAATCTCATCTGACATCATCTAATACCATATTCTTATGATATACCTACCTAAGTTAGGAATTTCAACTTGTTCTATAAAACTACATTCTTGATTTCAGGCACTTGGTAGACACACATCTTCTCCACTGCAAACGCGCAACCTGGTGCTTCGAGTGCATGACGTCACAGCTGCCTTCAAGGAGCTCGCTGGAGCAGAGATGGCGGGTATCATCCACGAACACAATGCCAAGAAATCTCAAGCACAAAGCCAAGACTCCACTTTAGAAGGCCAACTTGCACTCAGGGCAGAATGCTTAGCTAATGTGCTAGCCACACTACTCAGAAGTTTACGAGTATTCTCTCCATAGACACATTTTCGCGCCAGTTTTCTTCAAAATGGCCGCTGTCTGTAGCTGTAAAATATTTTCCGTTCTGTTATTTCAAGATGTTACTAAATGAGACCAAATAAAATTAGGTTTTTATAAATTGTAGTTGAGACGTTTGCGTTACACTAAGTTGTAGTTTTGTAAATTTTAACAAACGTTGAATATTTTGTTGTTAATATATAATTTAGTCGCATAATTTATTTGTTGTAAGGTTTGATTCACTGTTATAATAATACAATCGGAACTAGTTTTGAATATGGAATCTAGTTATTTTAAAAAATTTACAGTTTGTACCTATCTCAAAAGTCTATATATCAAGTTATGTTCTGACAGCTTAAAATATTATAATTTGTAGAAAAAGTGTTACCATAGTGTTATAAATTTACTTTTTACCTATACATATCTATTTACATTGAGAATATAATGTATATTTTCTACTCTAAGAATGTGTGATCGGGTTTAAGGTGCAGATCTATTTAATCTTTATAATCTTTAACATTTAACTAACCATATCTAAAAAATATCCCAAAATGCAGGTAGTAACCTAAAAATCATAGACGCTCACGTGACATTGGTGTTGCTAGTGTATTAGTTCATCATTTTATAAAATGTTGCCGTTGTTTTACATTATAATGTGCTAATATTATAATATTGGTGCTATTTTTTACGAAAATTGTGTATGTTATTGTGATGAGTTTTACCCCGCATTATTTAAATACCAACGCACCAGTGATTTGAATTTTAAATTTATTAATATAAGGATTATACAATGCAATAAGTTAAGGTAGCAATATCTTCAGCTGATTTTTTTCTCGCCTGTTGAGTACAATTTTGTCACTTTCTGCTGGTATCCCAAAGCTTACACAGGAACCAAAGAAGGTTTTGTTTTACACATTTTATTTTACGTTAACACAATCATTCCTCTTTGCATAATATATCTTGATGTGTATAAAAATATTTAGAGTGCGATACACGAATTCAAAAGCGCTAGAATTGTAATTTTAATACCGTGCCAATAATCGCAGCTCAACTTATGTTGGTAAATCTTCCAAATTCAGTTTCCACCAGCATAAGCTCAACTGCGATGATTGGCACATGTATCGATTTCGGTTTTGCAAGTAGGGGGTGGTAGGGGCCTCTGGCGCACTCTGACACTCTGATACAGCAATAGGAATCTTATAAGAAAGTTATTTCATTTACTTTACCTACCGCTTTTTTACGAAAACGACGTATCTGTATCGCACTCAAGATACTAGGTAGGCATGTAAAGTATTCCTTGTACAAGGTAACAATGTATCACACCAATTATTTATTGTTCAAAGTATTAACAATGCAATGCATTTGATGTAATAAATGATATGAAAAAAAAACTTGTAAGTATTTATTTTCTAATGCAAACTTGACATCTCCATTAAGTCCTCTTTGAGCAAGCATTCAATTAAATATTTACAAAAAAATGTTTCAGGATAGTAGAAAGTTGTAACTGGGGAAGACTGCAGAAAAAAAGTTAATTAAAAGGTGTAGGTAAATAATAATCTTGAGCCGGATGGTAGGTACGTAAGATAGTAGGTAGTATACACACTTCCAAGAAATCTACTTATCTAATAAGCTTAATGAGCAACTTTACCTTAGTCACGTCAAACCTATAACCAGTAGGTACCTACCTACTTATTTATGCCTTAGTTAATTCTTTAAAAGCGGTGACCAGTGTATGCCTACCGTAAAAATATAATGAAAGAAAGAAAAGTAGTTTAATAAAATGTCACTGTCAATGCTGACAGTTTTGACCATCATGAAAAGGTAGTGGTAAAAGTTTCCTTTTAGATTGAGGGTAGTTTTTTAAAAAAAGAAGTAGAAAATGTACTGAAAAGAATTTGTGACTGATTTTTACCTCGTCCGGTTCGAAGCAAGATGTAATGAGGCTGCTCGAAAGATTTTCGTGAAAAGCTAGTCCTAAAGATTCGTTTCAGCGCTATGGTGAGTAGATACTTAAGTCTTAGGTATTTATAAGTCTTAGGTAGATAATGATAACATTATTTTCCAATCTGCTGGGACTCCCAAGTGAATTTTGATTTAAATGGGGATGGATATTGTTCCTACTAGGTGTTTCTAGCTTTACCTCTGCAGTCTCCGAGGGCCACACGTCTTTTTTATTTCGTTTTTTTTAGTTATGGTATTACACTAGTGAAGGTTTATAGCTAGACGTGTTGGCAGAGTGATTAGAGCCTCGATTTTCAAATCGAAGGTCGCGGTTTCGTATCCCGGTCGTGCATGTAGATTATCGTTTGAAATTTTTGACGTCAATGGGCTTGCAAATTGTCTCATAGTGAATGCTAATTTTGGTAAAATGCATCTGTCCATCTCAATAAACCACATGAAATAATCTTAAATACTGAACATTTTGAGAGTATGACCACTTTGTTTATCCGGCTATTTAAATTTACGTTTAGGTAGGTACTCAGTTATCGTTCGCTAGATTTCTGTAAACAAATGTCTGGTTCGGTCGTCAAAAACTAAGCCTAAGATTGTGAAGATCAGCCCCAACCTATTACCGTGGGAACACAGGACAACGCTCCAACGATACTAGCTAGACTGGTCATTCAAATGCCTAGAAAAAAGACGAGTCGATAGGAGCCAGTGACCAGTTATAAATATACTGTAGTAGGATTGGTTAGATTCGAACTAAACAAATCCATTTAAGTGTTTACATCTTTACTAGATGATTGCATCGTCAGGAGTAAATCTATCAAGCTAGCATATAATTTAATTCAGTAAGATTTCAGGAGGTCTGACTGAAATAAAATATTTTTTCTTTCTCTCTATCTTTCTTTCTATGCCTGGAGGACATTCCTGAGGTTGAGTCTTATTCATAAAGATTAGACAATTTAATATAGATTTAAAATATGTTTATTCCTTTTTACTCTTATGTCAATGAAAAGAGATAGCAACAGATTTAATATCCGTTTATAGCTAAAGTAGGTTTACCAAACTATTATGCATAAGGGGGTTAAACTATACTATTTTTTCTGCCTATTTGAAGAATAAAATGGACTATACGTGACAAACTGAATAGCTACACGTTTTCTCACATCTAATTAATTAATTCATAGCTGAGAATCGAACTTACGAACATAATAACAATTCGATTCGAAGTCGCATCTCAAACTATACTTATAAAAAGCAACATATTATGTATTATTTCAGTGCAAAAATATTTATATTTACAAGTTTCAGCCAACCGTTTAGTAATTTTTGCGTGAAAAAATATCAAACATCCATCCTACAATTTTTTGCGTTTTTATGTAATATAAATAAATATGCTTGGACATTTCCACACGGTGGGATTTAACTACCAATAAGAAAAAAACATTGTAAAAAAAAACAAAACAACAAACATTTAAAAAGTTTTCGTACAAAAGATTTCAACGCGCAATGTAACGCGTAAGCGCAGGTAAAACTGTATGTATGTATTTGTTTTTTGGTTTATTTTTTGTAGATTTACCGACTGTTGAGTTACTTAGTCGATAGTAGACGGATTTAAAAAAATCTTTTTTTGTTTGAAGCAGTATACTTACTCATATCCTAAATTTTTATGGGTAATCCCAATTGAGGTACAATAGAGATATATCTATTAAGCTTTTGTGTAGAGCGATAAATAATAATAAATATCCACACAACGTCATCTAGTCCCAAGCTAAGCAATTTAATGCTTGTGTTATGGTAACCAGATGACTGTCATACTACATAGATATTTTTTTTGTAAATACATAGGTACGTCATACATATTATACATAGAAAAACAACCAGACCCGGAACAAATATTTGCAGAACATGCAAACATTTGTCCCGCGACGGGGATCGAACCCGCAACCTCCACGTCTCAGGCGAGCTTTCGCCCACTGCGCCACAGAGGTCGTAGCCATTAGCCTCTAAGCTATTTCTATTTTACACGATTAGACACCAATGCATGTTCGTATGTCAGCGCCATGCCAACGACTCTTATAATTCACACGATCCCTTACAACCGGTTCCAGGGTTCCGTAGACTTTTTATAATAATTAGTGGCCAATTACCGACTTGACTTTATGATATTTTAAGAGCCCGTGGTTCGGCAACGGAAACTATAATGTTCACTGAGGCGAGACAGAGTTCTCTGTTTGTTATATTTTATGTTATATTTACTGTGATTTTGTTATACGTTTCTTATTATTAAATTTTAAATATGATGATAAATCTTGAATATAAATGGTTTGTAGCTTGTTTTAAGAATGTATGATTAAAAAAAATTAAAACAGAGATGCTGTGTATAGATAGACTTTCAATCTGCAGGTTCTGTGTTCGAATACAAGCCGTGAATCGTTTTGTCAAATAATTTGATACGAGTAAAGGTTTGAACGAATATTAAAAGTATCGTTAAAACTCGCGGCATAGTTACATACACATTAGTGGCAATTCGGAGTGTTCCAAAAGCTAAACTAAACTAACTAAAATTAATGCCATCCTTTTTATTCCCATCGCTATGAAAGGGACGGCAACATTTTTGGTTAGTTAAATTTAGCTTTTGCGATAGGTACTCCGAATTGCCACTAATATTCACCATAGGCACCGTACCATAAGATCTTTAATTGTTGGACGAGCCTAATCTATGTCATAAAAATGTCCCAGGCACAGCGGTCCCAGGCATTGGTTGAGCCCTGACGACGTAGGTATATCTAAATCATATAATAAAGATGTTGCTAATACTTGCCAGAGTAGGTAATTTCAGTTTTGATCACGCAATTTTAGAACCACAATGGGTGGTCCAATTTAATAGCAAGGAATGAATTATTGAATTAACAGTAGGTAAACCTACATAACTTACAAACTCCCTTTTTTAAACGTAATTGTCTTCTTTTAATGAGGCTACCTATCATTCACAAATATCACCATCAACTAATTTTAATGATACTTCGTTTATTATACTTATTAAGTAGATATCGTTAAAGTTGTAATTACTAACGGTTAAAGTTTGCGAGTCTGTAGGGAACTCTAAACTAGTTCTACTGATGGGGTAGGTGGGGCAAAAAGATGAAATAAAGACCTTGTCTACCACTGGGATAGGTAATATTGTACCGATCTATAAACTTATTTTTCAAAAAAACAGCGGAATAATAATAAAATAGCTCGTATAAAGTTAGGTATTGGATAGATTAGATGAGTACTTATTTATTAGCTATGAAATACTTTGAAAACGCAAAAGCATAAATTGATATTCAGTTTTTTGTGGGCATGTAGCAAATAAATATTTGTACATACCTCTGACTACCTCCGTAGACATCTAAAGAATCTAAAAATGCCTACGAGCCGAAAGAACATGTCAACCCCACCTTGAGATAGTCGTGATCATTATTTCATTTCATAGTTTTTTGTGAAATATCTTTGATATTTAACCAAATATGTATTTTATTTTTTTATTTTATTTAGGTGCTGAGTACCTATTAATTAAGTTATTATTTTTGTAGCAAGACATTGATGGCTATTCGGGATGTCGCTAAAGCTAAACTGAACTAGTTTGACAGCACTAAAATTGATGCCATCCTTTTTATTTCGATCGTTATGAAAGGGACGGCAACATTTTTAGTGCTGTCAGATTAGTTAGTTTAGTTTAGGCGACATCCCGAATAGCAATCATTACTGTAAGAAGCAAATTTACGCTGAAACGCACACAAACGTTATACTTAGTTATATTTTTCTCTGTAAGTGAATTTTGTAATTCTTTTTGAGATATAAATAATCTTAAACCGTATTTACGACAAGCAGTTACGAGGTCTAAATTGAGGACGTTTTGCTCACTATACATACAGGCTTAATTTTAAAACACCAGAAAGCTCTCTGCCCTTAATTCCTACGACCAAGTTGAACTAAGATAGCCGATAATACATATTATAGCATTTGTTAAACAACACGCCTAGCCAGATGATCTCGCCAGTGTTTACAAATAAGGCTCTGTTCTAAGGACTAGTGACCCTGCATTGCACTTAGCGACGATATTTCTTGCTGTACTACCTTACAATATACGATACTAGCTGCGCCTCGCGGTGTTACCCGCGGTAGTTTCCGTTCCCGTGGGAATACCAGAATCAAAAATAGCCTATTTGTTATTCCCGGTCATAAACTATGTATATTCCAAGTTTTAACCAAATCCGTTCAGTAGTTTTAGCGTGAAAGAGTAACAAACACACTTACATACTTACACACACACAAACATTCACCTTTATAATATTAGTAGGATTATTACATACATTAAGCTCTCTTTAAAAGCTAGCTTAGGCTCTAGACTCTAGAGCCTAAGCTAGCTTTTACATTTTAATCTCTAGAGTCTAGAGATTAAAATGTCGGAACAAATAATAAATACAAAATGTTCGTATGATCAACTAGCCAACCCTGGTGACGGAGTTTTTTATGCCACTGTAAGGCTTCCGTCATGGCTTAACGACTTTAAAAGCTGGGACAGATAATTTAAATGCCCTTTGCTCTGAAGCACGGAACTGTTTAGCTGTTAATGACACAAAAAAACAGTGGAATACAGAACATCCTCCTTTTTGAAGTCGATTAATAAAATGGTTCGTAAAACAATAATATAAAAAAATCATCCAAGTGCGAGTCGAACTCGCGCATGAAGGTTCCGTACCTATACAACATTGTTCTAAGGAGCCCCCCAATTTTTTTAAATTACTTTTAACAACAGAAATATATCTGTGAACAACTGTCTACCTATCACAGTACCTATACGGCCTAGTGATAGACAGACGGACGGACAGGAGTCTTAGTAATAAGGTCCCGTTTTTACCCTTTTGGACAGAACCTTTTACAGACCCCTAAAAATGATAGAAGGTCAAGAACCACTCTAAACGCTAGACAGCTGTAATAACTAGAAGTTACAATTCTAGAAAACATATAAAACAGTAATTTTTTTACAAATTCCCCTTTAATCCATCGACAAAGGTCAGTTGTTACTTAATGTCAGCAATTAGACAAATGTCACGACATGTCATGAACTTTCAGCATAATTAATTAGCGTAACGAACTACTTACCTAGAGGTCACTAGGCAAAGGCAATAATTAAAAATGAAGACCTTATCAACATTATTGGCAATTCTGGATGTCGCCAAAACTTAACTAAACCAATTTGACAGCACTAAAAATGTTGCCGTCCCTTTCATAACGATCGAAATAAAAAGGATGGCATCAATTTTAGAGCTTTCAAATTGGTTTATTTAAGTTTTGGCGACATCCAGAATTGCCACTATTAGCTAAGTTGATCAGCTAAGTTGCGGTTGAGTGTTCGGACATTTATTTATTTCTTTCTAAAGCTAGGGGATTCTACACCTTTTCCAAAGCGACATGCGGTACAGTCACTTTCGCGGTTTCACACTGTGATAGAGAATACTAACATCGAGATAATTAACTATAATTTTACTTGAGCAACTCCCTCATATAATTATTATTACGTATGTGATTGTTGGACACAATATGTTTTATTAGGAGACGGTATTATGTTATTTTACATTACGAGTATTAAAAACCTGACTAGGTACCTATCTACTAACGTAGACATCTTTATAAGATCTTACCAAGCCACACTGATAATACTTATTGGTAATTAAAAAACAGTAAACCCTACTGAAAACCTTTATGAAAATGTACAGTTAGTTGCAGCCTGCGTTTCACGTGGGTTCTTAAAGAATCCGATGATTTTCAAAAATAGATTAACTTATTACTTCAAATCGGCAGTGAAATATTTTTCAGACTGATCCAAAAAACGTGTACCTACACGTTTTTCTTATAAACAAAATTACTTCTATCAAACACAACAACTCGTTTTAGATCTGCGCATTCTTTCTCCCTTATAAAACTTACTTAGGTACATGTTCTTGATGCCTAGAATGTTATTCTAACATCTAGTTTCTCAAGCCTAATCCAGTCTAAGCAACATATCGGAGCCACAAGACCGATGTCAATGAATCCTACTTATTTTATCGCTAACCATCGATACCCTAGCTGAAATTCCTCAACACCCTCGCGTTTGCCGCAGCTAAATGTATTAGAAACCATAGAATAACTTTCAAAGTTACGTTTCGAGTGCAATAGACTTGGATGGAATTTCCAAGTCTGTGTGTGAGAGATGTATCAACGCGCGCGTTTACGTTTAGCTCCCAAGGGTTGTTGTATAGGGTTTGAATGGTAACGTGTTCAGGAATGCAAGGTTCTGTTGAAGAGTGCATTGCCTCGCTCATGCTAGGAACCGGTTTCTAATCGTGCGTCTCCGGCGATCGCCAGAGAAAAAGTTAGAATAAGTGCAATGCGAGCCTGCGATTCGATTCGCGCTATCCCTGATGAAGTTTCAGTTTTACGACCCTTGTACCTATGCCAGTAAAATTGATAGATTTTTATTGTAAACTATAATGTTTTGTTGGACTGTTGCCAGGCGATTATCACCTTTCTGTCAATGACTAAATTCATATTTCTACCTTCTGTATTCTGAGGTTTCTACCTCCATTGCGAAATGTAGAAATATATTGACGGCAAAAACTCAACTCTCGCTTGGATTATTAGAAACAGCAGTAAGTATATGGTTAGATGAGTAGATTTGTTGGTTACATTGACCTTAGTATGTATATTGTCGAATTCCTGTTCCCTTCAGTCAGTCGTTACCTGTTTACATTTAGCACCAATCTGCAACTGTATAGCAACCATTTTATTAATATCCCCTATTTCTTGCGCGAGGAATTCTCGTGCTAGAATAATTCCGTCAGATTGCTGCAAAAAGGACAAAAACTGGATATTATTAAAACAGATGTTCTTATAATGTACAGCGAATATGTACTTACCACAAGAAGATCATGCGAGTCTATGAAGAAGATTTATCAAAGTGAACATTGAAATTATAAAATTCTCACAGCAGACTTGGACTAAATCAGTTTGAACAAGGGACACCAAAAATTAAATCAAATTACCTACAGTTACACGTAAAATGTGGAAGACAAATAGTGAGCATGTTGAATTAGTACTTTCATGTTGAATAAAATTACAGAATAAAAAATACTTAGTACTTACCTACGCAATTTTATATAAGTAGGTAGGTAGGTAACTCAATTACATTTTAAAAGTCACCTAACTTCGCTTTTAATTTACTTAAAAGTAATTGCAATGAAAACATAGCCACAGTTTCCTCTGTGGGAATGTAGAGCATGTAATAACTACAATAGTAATGAAAACAAGTATATATATCATCGGAAAGGTCTAATTCTCGATAATCCTAATGAAATGCGGTGGCGTCTCAGCCGACTGCACAGCACGGTGGCTGCACTTTCGCCCGGCGCGACGCTAGTGTTGCACAAAACAAAAAGCCGGACATTTCATTATTCACGAATGTTTTTTGTCAAAAACTAAAAACAAACAAGATCACGGCTCTACCCCCAAGGTACCTCTGTTTGAGGTGTTCTTAAAACCAAAATTGAAAGTCTCATTCTCAATCACACATAGTCAAGCTGATCCTTAATACCACCTGTCTGCATTTACAAATTAGGTAGCAAGCAAGTAAGTCCTATACCTAACCTAGTGGCTGGGCGAAGTTTTAAGGCCGATTGAAGGCATAACTTAAAAATTATCGGACCTTAATTTACGTGCCTTCCCAAACACACAAATTGAGTTATACTAGCAGTAGTTTTTTATCCGGCTTTCTAAAACCGGATAAAAAATTCACTAATACTGTCAAAAAGCCGGTGGTTTCCCACCCCTCACCCTCGGCATTTCTCTTCAAGGACACAGAACCTGTCTGCCGGCGAGCCTTGACCGTTTTTAGGCAACCTGCAATCAAGAATGCAAGTGGTTTGCCGGCCAGTACTTAAGGAATATGGAGGGAACAATGCAGAAGAATGGAAACGTGCTACTGAACTAATTCTAGTGGAAAAGATGATCACGACTGTATATCCAGAGCGCGGTAGACATTTCATTAGAATATTACATTGAGAATTAAAATTTGAACATTTGAACATTGAAATTAAAGTCGACGGGGATAGTCTGAGATTCAATTAGGTATATTTTAGTAAATGCCAACAATTTATCCTAACTTAGGACTTGTACACATAACTGCGAATTTGCATCACATCGCAAATATCTGCGAGCTTGACTGAGCAAATATATACGATGCGACTTCGTATCGCATTACATCACAGTTTTGTTTGAAAGACATCGTCAATGCATAGGGAACTGATTAAGCTGCGAGTTTCCTCACAATGTTTTTAAGCTATTGCATAGCTTCTATCGCGGGCCTTGAGCGTGGAGACCGAATCCAGAAATTCTGTAACGAAAATAACCTAACACCCCCCATGCAATAGCTTTACCGCGGCAGTCTCCGAGTGCCACACGTCTTTTGTTTTATTCTACGTTTAGAGCTCGTAAAGTGTTGTTTTAATTCCGAAATGAAAATTCCAGCAAAAAGTCCATGTCCAATCTTACGACCTATGAGAGTAGTCTAGGTAACAATCGTAAAAATAAGCATGTTTCAAATGTTTAATTGGTTGCTCGGTTGATGCAGGAGTTTGATTCCCAGTTACCGTATATCACTCTCACACACAGCACTCCTTGCATAGACTTTCTTGTTAGAGCGACTTCAGAGCGGTCACAATTTGGATGTCTGTGTGCGTCTGTGCTACGAATAGAGTCTTTAAGCCATGATGAAAGCTTTCAGGCAGGCTTAAACTCAAACACAAGAGTTGGCCACATACTAACATACCATCGATAATAAATTATTTCTCATAGCATCAACTCTGTGACAACCTACCTGCTGAAAGGGATAAGAACTGACGTCCCCTTCATTGCGAAGACTGTCCTGCACACATTTTCATCACAACTCCAGAAGATCCCAAGCTAAAACCTGCCTTATAACGTGTGAGTATGGTAGGGTACAGTAGATCTTGTTATAGCAGGCGCTGGTGGTTATGATGTTCTGTGTAGTGAGTCTCAGTGGTCAATAACAGTGGCGTAGTTGGCAAAAACTCCTTCAGACTGGGTAACATTCTTGCGGCCGTCCAACGTTAGGACCTAAATGGTGGTTAGATACCTTTATATCGTACCAGGAATGTTTTAATCGATAATAAAAACTATACTTTTCATAAAATAATAATTAAAATTACTATTTAAACCCAACTGTTTCGAAAAATTTATATGCAAAAAATGTAATTACTTAAGTAAGTAGATATATTTTGTTCTAATAAAAGTACTTTACTTTATTAATAGGTACCTACTATTGTTATCTAAGAAAGTTAATTGAATAAGTATATTAGCACCGTTAAACAAGATAAGCCCCATACCTTGCCAGATTCCTTTTCTTGGTAGGTATATCGCGTTGGAATAGGCAATAGAATCACCTACCTGTATGTAAGATGTTTCAATGTGATTCTTGAGGTTCTACTGAATAAACCACTACTAAGAATACTGAAATATAAACTTCTAAGATATAACTTATAACTATAAACTACTAAGAATTGCTTTTTATAAGAGATACAGAAACCTATAACCCAGACTGTAACAAAACTGATGCTTTGAAAACTTTACACATCTGAGGCCAATTTACAATAAAAATACGCCTTTATGTCACTCCTAGAACCATCCGAGGCTGAACAAAACGAGCAAAACGCGGCGAACTCTGTTTTTCCTATCCATCGCCGCTGGTACCCAATTTAATCCAGCATCTAACATGCACTAGGTTCTTAAGTGTGTGCCATAACGCCGAGGAATGAGCGGGAGAGCGAATAATGTTTTTACTCGTGAGTGAGAAGCGCAGAACGATAGACACGCAACATAATTTATAGCGAAAAAACAGTTTTTATTTAATTACAAGTTAATTAAACAAGTAATCGAAAAATTAAAAAACCAGAACTAAATGAATACTTCTAGGCTATTTGTCAAAACATAAAACCAACAAAAATAGCGTTCTGTTCCTGAGATAAATAGCAAACTGTGTGAAAAACATGTATTTTTCAAAAAAATATATGATCGAGAAAACTTTTACCAATCGTGTTTCTAAAAAACCACAACGCAAGATAAAAGTTCAAAGTTTAATTTCTCCAAACATTATAAGGTGGTATCTTTCACGGATTTTGAGATCTAATACGATTCAAACCACATATTTGCTACCTACGGCCTCTTAAACCTAAGACGCATTTACGTAGTTTTCAGACGGTATCTGAGCTGGTTGTGAATTAAAATAAAACATCCTTAGGATGTGTATCTATCTATCCTGGAAGAGGCGAGGCGGACCGGAGCAATCTCCACGGCTCCCTTAGCGTGTGTATTGACACACAGCGTAGGTTATACCCAACAGTGGATGTAGTCGAGTCCTGATGATGATGATGAAAATTGCTAGAAAATACCCAATGGAAACTGAGCCGTGGGCAGAGAGTAACCTAGGTTTTTTTTATATCGCTTCTACAAAATTTATAGGTCCTTATTTACCTAAATTGATGCCATCCTTTTTAAATATTGCGATCGTAATGAAAGGGGCGGCAACAGTTTTAGTACTGTCAAATTAGTTTAGTTTAGTTTTTTTTGGTAACCGGTTTTCTAAGCAAATACATCCTAAGACGAATAGCTCGGTACGTCCATATAAGGCCTATGTCAATTTATTGAACGCACTCGATAGGCTGCGTTCCCGCGCATTCGATCCAAGATGGCGGCTAACGCCATTTTTTCCTTTTTATCATGTTTTAAAATAATATATTTCTGCTTATTATTAGATTCTTGTTTACTGTACAAATAGTTACTTGCATTAGGTTTGCGTTAATATAAGACATTACACTACACATACCTACCTAGTTATTGAGAGTCGGAAATTCATAATCACTTTTGACTTAGGTAAGCAGCAGCAAGTGAAGTTATGAATAACATAGGGTAATCAAGAACTAAAAACACGACGAACAAAGATTGTATTGAAGACTTATTGTGTTTGAATAGAAAAAAACTAAAAGCCATGAAATAAAAGATGACAATTAAAATTTAAGTATTGCCTCATAAACATGTTTACGTCTCAACTCTCAAGCAAGTGCTCGTAAGTTATCAATTCTTTTGTTAAAATATGAAGTAAATAATTTAGAAAGAGCACAAATCAAGCATTTTCTGTAAGGACGTTTAATTTGTAGTCTCTTCCATGATTCATGGTGGCCGCATCGCAGGCGCAGCTGTGTTACTAGGGTTCTTTAACTACCATGAATGTAAAAACCTTGATAAGTACCTAGGTATAATTTATAACTTCGACCTGATTTTTCCCTTTCTTTTATCTTATGTTTTAAAAAAACTTATGATAATTCACAGTGGTATTACCTACTGGAAATAAAATATCCACCTTATTTAGCCTTCAGATAAAATGTGAACTTAAAATAGTTAGCAAAGCTTGTGATGCCTTGCTGACTACTTATTAGGTAGGTACATTACATAGTTCTGAGTAGGTAGTTTATTTACTATAATTTTTAGATTATTTCAATGACATTTCAAAATCTTTTGACGTCACTTTTGAAGCCCCAATACAGTAGCACAAACATTTGTTTGGGCGACTCCGTGGTATCCCATTCAAGTTCTCAAACGAAACTAGTAAACGTTTTACTTTATTTTTTGATGTACCTAGGTACCTACCGGTAGGTATATTTTTAGTCAAACTATGTTGTCTATTGGTCCAACCACTTGCAATGATGAGTTTCTGACTTTTCAACTCTTATACGGAACCTCGAAATGACTTTACACTAACTCTTGACTGTTTCAATATAAAAACAACGACAATACAAGTCGCAAGAACTTAGCACGTATTGTCGCGTCGGTAGTAGGTACCTAGGTATTTTTTATTTTTTTATGGAATTTGTAATAAAATTTACTATCTATTGATAGATCTGCGAAGACTCATGTTAAAATATAAAGATGGCTATCTCCCAGTCATTTTAATAACGACTCACACTAAACCTTTTGAAATGGTAACTAGCTTGAAGTGAGTTATACCTACCTACACAACATGAGGTCAACTTCAACACAGCTGAATGTGTGTTGGAATTTATCGAAAAAAATAGCTTTTTCTATTATCCAACTCCTAAACATAATGGTAGGTATATGACTGAAAATCTGATGACATAGCTCCTGCATAGGCATTATGATAAACTGGGATACTTGGAACCAGAATAAAGCAAAAGCAGTAGCGTAATAAAGAGAACAAACATGATCTTGCTCACAGTTGTGATGTTTATTGCGGATTGCTCAGATTTCCGTTCCCTTTTGAAGATGTCTTAACCTAAGGCGATGTGTTAGGCACATTAAAATATGCATAATTAGCACATTTTGCAACTTAGCAGGTAGGTAATACAACTGTCAATTGGAACGCCAATTGACAGTTAGCTAGCCCTCATTCGCACGAGAGCTTTTTTAACGTCCGTTAAAAAAGGGTTCAAATGACGTTAAAAAAGCTCTCGTGCGAATGAGGGCTTAACGTGCAACGTCCAGCGCAGAAAATACAACACTGCTCGATAAAAAACCGTCGCGTTTAAAAAGCGCTGACGTGTGAACACATACTTGGGAATACATTTATTCTATTTGAACGCTTTTTTAACGGACGTTAAAAAAGCTCTCGTGCGAATGAGGGCTTATAAGTTCATCAAGATCTGGGGCCTATCTGGATCAACGAAAACGAAGTTTCGTGACAATTTTCGGGTTCCAATTAAGTTGGTGAACAACATAAGCTGACCCCGAAAATTGTCACGAAACTTCGTTTTCGTTGATCCCGAGTACGGCCTCTAAGGAATTTTACGGGTTAGACCACAGACGTATCCAGTTTTAGAATCACAGATTATCAGAGATCTGGAGTTGGACAATTAGCTGGACTGATGTCACCGCATGGGGTCGTGTTTTTCCGAGCCACATGCCAGCTCCTTGTCTTAAAGAACCAGTGTTGTAATCAAGGAGACCAGCCCCCCTGGCCAGGAAAGAAAGAAACAAAGAAAAAACATTTATTCTTGTAGGACCTCAAGGATCACTTAAGTTTCGTTTTACATGCTAGGTGATTCAGGGGTGATACATGTTACTTATCATTTATTATTTACAATCGCTATCACTTAAAAAAAGAGGATTATGAGAATTGTTACCATAACACAAGCATTAAATTGCTTAGCTTGGGACTAGATGACGCCGTGTGGAATGTCCAAGCATATTTATTTATTTTTATTGTCATGTGATCAGAAGTCTCAAAACAAAAGATTATTAAAAGTAGCCGTTTCATTCAAATGCGTTCAGCCGTTTGAGCGTGAAAGAGTAACAAACACACAAACTTTCACCTTTTTAATATTTGTGTGAACTCCATTCCTGCCCCCATATAACAACCCATATAACACCCTTGCAACGTCCCCGCATCATGTCCTGTCCAGCTTAGAACCAGTCTCTTAATAGAAGTTATTAAAGGATATTTTTTGCCGGCATCAGATTGGACGGCTAATTGCGGTGGGAACGGCTACTGGTGCAGAAACATGACATTTCTAGAAAGTACGATTTAGTCATGGGGTGTAAGAACATGACATGGTTCGTTAGGTTATAAGTTATGTTCTTACATTCATTGATTTTCTTGCTGTGAATAATTATCATAAATAATATTAATAGTAATATTTAAATCGTGTTTGGTCAAGTGGATTAGTACCTCGACTTTCGATCCGAAGGTCGTGGGTTCGAATCCAGCCGCGCATCAATGAACTTTTCGCATCGAAAATTTATATGCGCTTTAACATGAGCTTATAACGGTGAAGGAAAACATCGTGAGGAAACCAGTTAGCTCTCTAATAGCGTCGATGGGCTTGCAACCTGTTACGTATGGAAAGTTAACTTCTGCAAAAAGTAGGCATGTACCAAATATGTATGTATATGGACATACCTCTGACTACCCCCTTAGACATCTTCAAAGGATCTAAAAATTGCCTAAAAAAGCGCTAGTGACTAGCCCGAGTGATAAGACAAGTTGCTCAGCTAGTTCTGATCGTGTTCACATCATTAGTGCGATAAGCTCAATGCTCACGCGATTTGATGTAGTAAGTAGTTAAGTACCTATGCAATTCAAGAATTGTGTGAACTAAATAGGAATTAACATACTGCCAATAATTAATGGAGGTGGAATTAATTGCGTACCTAAATAAAATAGAAAAAATAATCTAATTAGCCGTTCGAGCCTTTACATGCAATATCGAAATCTGCTCAACTCAGTGGGTTGATTTCGATATTGCATGTAAGGATCATTTTTCGAAAACGCTGATTTAGAAATTGCCTTTTGATTAAAAAAAGGTTCTAAAACTTTAAAATGACATCTTCATAAGCTCAATTAGGTACCTATGCACTTAACTCATTTAGGGTTTAGTAAAAAAAATTTGAGAGCACTAGATTTTTTTCACGCTCAAAATACCTTCATTCTGATGATATTTTCCTTCACTATTCGATCTTCAAATCGAAAAAAGGGCCTCCAATATACATTAAATAATCCATGTTTAAAATCAAAGAAAAATTAAATAAGTACCTAGTAAGTAGGTAAGTATAAAGAAAAATAATATCCTGTTCAATTAAAAAGTATGAATTGTGATCGCGAAAAGAAAGAAAGAAAGAAAGAAAAATCATTTATTCTTGTAGGACCTCAAGGATCACTTAAGTTTCGTTTTACATGCTAGGTGATTCTAATGCCTGTTCCAACGCGACTCCCTACACCAGGGAAAGAATCAGGCAAGAAAGTTAAGAAAGACTATAGTGGCAATTCGGAGTGTCGCAAAAGCTAAACTAAACTAACTAAAATTAATGCCATCCATTTTATTCTCATCGCTATGAAAGGGATGGCAACATTTTTGGTTAGTTAAGTATGTGGTTAAGTTTAGCTTTTGCGATAGGTACTCCGAATTGCCAATACACACACACACAAGTACCTAGTAGATAAAGCTCCTGTGTTTCAGGCTTGTGATACCAAAAGTGAAATCATATCACTTTCTTACTTCAAAATTCCTAATCTAAGGCTCGTTCAGAGTCTGCCCTCACACTTGAGTCTTCGCTTCGCTTAGGCACCGATTTTTTGACAGTTCTCTATGAAATCCGAATGGACTCGGAATACAAACCTAAGACATTTTTTTTATTATTTCTTTCTACATTGTTTTAGGGCACACTTAATTTTGAAAAATATGGAATCTATTTAGTAAGGTTACTTTATGATCACTGAACTAAAAAGTTATAATTAGACCTCCCATATCAAGTTTTTAAATCTAAAGCCCTCGATAACTTTGATATTTTTTAATTTGATCAAACGAAACTTTATTTTGGGGTGGCCATTGACCAGAGTGACCTAAAGAAAACAAAAAGCAAAAGTCTGTTATAATTACTACCAATTTTTTACAGACTCCAAAAAGATCTTATTTCCGCTAAAGGTGATTTAATTAAAACGAACCCAACTTTTTGCACTTGTTTTGGATCAATGCACTTTAGATAAGTTATTAGGGTACTTAGATATAATATAGATCACTCATCCTCTAACAGCCAGTCTCAATAACCTATCTATCATTGGGTTTTCTAACTGTCAGTAGCTATTTGACGTTTTTTGTATAGAAGAAATGTCAAATATCTACCCGCAGTAAGCGAAACCAAAGATAGATAGGTTATTGAGACTAGCCGTAAGACCATTTATAATTATTTTATTTTATGCATTTATATTTGAATTACTTAGGTATGTTTAGGTAAAGTACCTACAGCTACATGTTTAGTGGTTAGAAATACTGGAGGGGAGGGATTCTTTTAATTTTTCGGATTTCTTTTGAGTTGGCATTTGCTCGATTTGAAAGTGTTTTCCAATGAGTAGTGAAAGTGAAGTGAAAAAAGGTGAAAAAATGTCTAAAAACAATCACGATGAATGCTGTAAAACCTAACAATCTTGATCTTACAATAGTGGTACCTAATTCAAAGTGTCGCAAAAGCTAAACTAAACTAACTAAAATTAATGCCATCCTTTTTATTTCCATCGCTATGAAAAGGACGGCAACATTTTTAGTTAGTTAAATTTAGCTTTTGCGACACTCCGAATTGCCACTAATAATAATAACTGATACTTAAGCTAGTTTACTTGACGCTGCACCACTACTGACCACTAGGTTATAAAATATTGGTAAACGTTCAGGAAATATGGTTAATTATGTAAATGGCAACTTTTGTCTGAAAATTAAATGAAATACGAGTATGATCACGATCGTTCGTTCGTTCGTTCGTATGAGCAAGAGGCCAACTCTGGTGACGCAGTTTTTAGGCCGCCTAAAGGCCTCCGTCATGGCTTAGCGACTTTAAAAGCCGGGACCGTCAATTTAACGTGCCCTCCGAAGCACGGAAGCGCTCAGATGAAAATGCCACTTGCGGTCACCCATCCAAGTAGTGACCGCTCAGAACGTTGCTTAACTTCGACGATCTTTTAAGAACGTATTGGCAAGCTTCGCCACGAGGCGCTTGTATGATACCTAAAGTTAGTAAACAGTCGAATGCGGTCTTGTAAGAGCTAGAACGTAAATTCTTAGGTCATTTTCAAAGCTTAAGACCAGGCCAACTCCTATTAGGTACAATAGGAAAGGAATTTCCGTGTAATTTCTAAGTTTTGTACATAATTCATAAGATTTTATTCCACCACAATGTCTAGGGCTGTGTAATTATGGTTTTGCCATTTACATAGAAGTCTAGCGGACTAGGCGACTTTGAACTTGGTAACATCGAGATGGCGCACTTTCACACCACGCTGTAATACCTACCACAGAAAATATAATACTATACTAGAAATACACAATACAGTACCTAAGTAGGCACTTACAATTGGCGAACATACCTAAAGCTCTTGTTGAGATAGAGTTGGCTTGCCCAGAATCTTTCCAGAGAGAGAAAATATCATAAAAGCTCCCCGGTTCACAGTTTTTTTAACCATCCTTTTTGTAATAAAGGTTCACAGTTTTTTCAACCTACCTTTAGGTGAAAAAGGGTGGTTAAAAAACCTGTAAACCGGGAAGCTTTTATGATATTTTGATGAGTGTGCATCAGGCAAAAATATGAGCAAGTACCTACCTGTGTGGATTTTTTTTTGTTCATCATTATGAAAAACATATTTTTTATTTTAGTAACTTTTCTAATATGCTACAAAACAGTGTGACAAGCACCCCCTGTGTACTTAGGCCGCACGCACACTACCGCGTATTACGTGAGCGGACATAATAAAGGCGCACGCACACTGCCGCGGCCAGGCCAACGTCCCTAACTCGGCACAGCAATAGTTATGTTTTATTTATACTTTCTTGCGGCGGGATCGAGGGATATGGCTGTAAGGACAGGTTTGTTCGCTTCCAACTTGAATGTTTTAGAAATGTATACCTACCTTAAATAATGGAAGAATGACGGTGGATTTTTCTCGTATCAACAATTTTAAACGTGCTCACGTTCGAACTGGACGAGTGGACTTTTAGCATCAAACTTTAGACAGGCATCGAGTTTAAATTAAAAGTACTGATTAAGGCTCATGAGGAGCTTAAGGGTTCCAAACTTTGGTTATGAAAATAATCAAGTAGGTACTAGATACAAACAGGGGTAGGCAGCGTCCACAATCAAGTTACTCATATTAAATAAAAAACTTTGTATTTTTTCAGAGACCCTTCATGTTTGTAATTTAAACATCGAAAACTGTTAGTCATTAAATTATTAACACCCATACAATATAACAGCCACAGGAAATTTATTGGAGACAATAGGTACACAACAACAGACTGAAAAGAAACACCTCCATTTGTTCTCCAAATAAAACGAACAATCCTTTTATCATGCAAAAAGCTAGCCGCAAAGACAAATCACCGAAAATTCCAACTGGTGAATACTTTCCATTTCAAATGTTACAAAAAATCGTTTTCACTTGCTACCTTATTCCTATGCAGGGCCTGGCATTAGGAGCCGCGTCTGTGTCACGTCTCCCTGGCCTGTGTACGTGTGAGTGTGTGTATCTGTGTGTGCGCAGGCGCAGGTAACAGGGATCGTCTGAATAGGCCGCGTTCATGGCGCAGTTTGAAACGTGTTAGAATATTTTCTAAGAAGAATCTTAGCTGATGCTGTATTTTGTTAAAATTATACATTTTGACAGTATTTTGAAGCCTGGATAGTAAAATAAACGTTGTTATGAAAAAGCTAGTTTAGATTTTTTTTAATAGGTAGGTACATAGTACAGGCCATAACTAAGTTAAAAGCTTTATTTATTAATATTGCAGCAGCTAATAATACATAATAATCATTTTTTGTTATAATTTTATTATTACTTACTTGAATTTAGTCAACCCTACACGTTGTGTATCGTAGAACCAAAAAAAGCCTTTGAAAAACCTTTATTGACATTTATTTTTTTATTCTAAACTTCCCATTACATTTTTCATTCACAAAACAACGATTCCACGCCAAAAAACATTGCCAAAAATCTTACAAGAAATTAATTACTGAAAAAAAAAGAAAGGGGTGTGCTGCCAGTGTGCTCGCTGACGTAATTCCTCTCTTGTCGGCTCCGGTGCGCAGGCGCAGTGGCTGTCGGTCCCTCGCGCGTCCCGGACGCGCCCTCGCCACCAGCCATCAAACAACATTCATTAGGGAATCATCACATTCTAATTGGCCGACGAATCATCCTACCAATCAGAGACATCAGTGTTTTTTTAATTTTTAGGCACACACCACACGCGCACACTACCACGCTTTAGAGTCAGCGGTGCACGTGTTGCGGCGACCTACCCGGAGGGAATACGTAAGTTTTTTTTAATATTTATTAGACTAAAATTTCGATTCTGAGTAAACTTCTGGAGGTTTAAAACCCCCATTTCTTCATTTTTTCAAAGCTTTTTGAAAGTCCAAAAAGACATCAAACTTTGACAGTAGGTACCTAATACTTTCAAATAAAATCATTTTTCATTTAGTAAAACACTGACAACTAATTAATTCTAAGCACCTCCCAAGTTGAACTTCCAACCACAAGCTCAGCTTAAAACTTGCTGAGATAACTGAACACCAGTCTTATCAATGAGAAGTTAAACTAGATCAGCATTTGTGTATGTTCATACGTATTTGTTTCAACAACCTTGTTCAGAAAGTAGACAACCTGTATTATCTCTAGTTATGTTTGTTTAGTGTTTTCCTTTGTTCCTGAATTTATATTACTACATTTACCACTTATACCCATGCCATACCTACTTCTGATCCGATAGGCACCTACTAGAAATTAGTATATTATCGACACGTGCAATGACAACACTTTAAAGTAAACTCCAAAGAAAGCTCTTGTTTTTTTTTAATTTAACATTTTTTAGCACATTAATTCGTAGCCTTACTTCCCAATTTAAAAAAAGGAAGTGTCACGCGAATATTTTCCGGCATTTCCACATTCAAAATGGCGGCGCCACGTCACAGTGACGCTCCTAACCTAGGCCAAGCGCGATCGGAAACATAGGTCAATACTCTCGGTCATGGCCGTGCACTTTCACGGCAATAGAACCGTTCTTGTTTAGACTGCCCGCTGGAATTCTAATTACTTTCCACTTGGAAATGTTCGTACGAATTGTCGGAGAATTTAAATGGCGCCTCGTGGTCGTCAGTATCATGTTTTTTAAGTAGTTGTGTGATGATTTTGTCTACTATTTTAACAGGAGAAACTGTATTAAATTATAAGAGCAATTATGTTCATTGATGAAAATCATAAAGATCTAAAATATGATCACAATGGGCTTCAATAACGCTGAACAGAGACCGATTTTTTTAGACAACTTTTGCAGCAAATTTGGTCTTTGGCTACTTAACCTACAGATATCACGACGATACGAGAAGTACCTACCTAATGACAAGCAAAAGGACAAATTACTTATGAGTAAACTCATGTAGTTGCGTTAATAACGTAATGACGAGGGGCCACCGGCCGCTGCCGTATCTAATTCGATTCCGCTTAGAACCGCGCGGTCTAAGTGCTTTCGCACGATGCACCTGCGTTATTTCTGTCACGATATAGTCTGCGGTATACGTACAGTATAATATAGCTAATGCAGGTTGCAGGTGATTATTATTTTTTTAAAAGTTACCTTATACTTACCTACCTACCTATTTTATTGGAATTTTTTACGCGAAGTAAGCAAATACATAAAGGGCGAATACCTAGTATAATTCTGGTGCTATTAGCCAAATTACAAACGCCTTGTAACGAACCTCTTTCTAAGTAGGTAATCTAATCCTTATTTCTGAAAGTTCTGACACACTGTGTTTTCGACCGCATGAAATCCTGTCTAACCTACGAGTAGGTACCTAAGTCCAAAGCACGGAAGTTTAGTGGTCTATCCATATAAGTATTCATTTTCTTTTGGGTCTAAAAGAACCATGCGATGTGGTTTTTTTATCATGATAGGTAGGTTCCCTATAGGTACCTACCTACTTAGGATAATTTTGAAATACCTACTTAAGTATTATAAAGTACCTACTTACCCCTAGGCAAATTGGAATCATTCAATGGCGTGCGACTAATCATATTTTGCAGAATACATATTAGAGTTTTTTTTTAATTATTTATTTTAAGTTCGTTTTTTATTTTTATTTTAGGGTTTTAACAAAATCAGGGCTAAGAGGCTTAGATGGTTCTTTGAGTACTTACCTACGTATCAATAAAAATATTCATAGGCTTTTAAAATTCTTTAGAATAATATTTACCTACTCCAACAACATAAAATATGCTTAAATAAATAAATACATAAGTAGGTAGGTACCTACTTAGTTCATCATAATTTTCTAAAAACGTCCGTTCTAAAACCAAGCTCAGTGATCGTTCACTTCTATGAAATTCCTATGTCTATTTACCGTAGAGTAACATCTAAACCCGTAGTGCATTGTTGGCCTAGGTCACTGCCACACGATCTCCGAACGTAGCCGACAATAGCCGAGCTTAGCCGAACGTGTGAACGTAATAGATTGAGATAGATGTTGCCCAGACGCCGGTAAATTGACTTCAATTGATAAGTTTATAGCAATGGAATTAAATGAATTAAATTGAAATTGGTTTCTAGGTCAAGAGCTTTCTAGCGACCTGCCTATTTCACCTAAAACGCATGGATAGATCCATGAGTTTTAGGTGAAATAATCTTGAAATAAGGTACCTATTATTACCTTTGTAGGTACACATTGTGAACACTAAAATCGGGATATTTTACCATTATTCATAGAGTCAATGCTTTATATCAATGCCGATATATATGCCAATATATATTTGCCAATATTTCGGCTCAGTCGAATTCAATGAAATATCGAGAATCTTGGTAAAATATCAAGTTTTCAGTGATTATATTTAAAAAATATTAACGGGACTTAATCGCGTATTGAAATCAATATTATTTATTTACCTCGACGTTTCGATGACATTACAATCACCGTGGTCACGAGTAGACTGACGGCCGGCATCCGCTCGCATCTTCAACTGACGAGGTTTAAGACTACCCTCAATCAGTCAACACAAACTAAAACTAGGGTTGCGACACACCACACTGACAGTGTCCGGCGATGTGTTAGACGATTTTTTACGATGCGTACACAATTTGATGACTGGATCCCACGTTGATGACAATTTGTAACCACTGTCCCGGTTAAAATTCCTATGCTTCTTAATTTCAACCGCTTCACGCACAATTCGGCTATAATAATGGCGATCATTGGACAGGATTAACGGTTTGTGCAATTCTATCCAGTGGTTTGATCCTAATTCAAGCAAATGCTCCGCTATCGCTGATTTTTCCACCTGGCGGTTTTTGTCAGCTGCGATATGTTCTTTGACTCTTTCAGCAATAGTCCGCTTAGTTTGTCCGATATAAGAACTACCGCAACTGCAATCAATCTTATACACCCCCGGTGTTTGATAGGGTATGGTATCTTTGACTGTTCCTACTTGCGCTGCTATCTTGCATAGTGGAGTGAAAACTGTCTTTATTGCATATTTTTTGAGCAAAGAACCGACTTTGTCTGTCACCCCTCTAATGTACGGCAAGTATGCTCTTTCTCTCGGAACATCAACCTTCTTTATCCTATTCATACGTCGAGCACATATATTCCTCATCCTGTAGCCGTTTTTCTTCAGTACACCTTGTACATGTGATAATTCCTCTTGTAAAAATTCTGGGTCACACAATGCATAGGCTCTGTTGACTAATGAAGAAACTACCGATGCTAAATTCGTAGGATGGTGGTGAGACATTGAATCTAGGTATTTGTCAGTGTGAGTAGGTTTTCTGTAGACAGTATGTGTTAGGGACCCATCAGATCTCGCCATTACTTTAATGTCCAGAAAAGGTAATGTACGGTTACACTGCAACTCAAAAGTAAACCTTATCTTGTGATGGATAGAGTTAAGGTGTTGTAGAAACTGTTCAACTTCCGACTTGCTACCTTTCATAATGCAAAACACATCGTCTACGTAACGTTTCCATAACTTTAAACTAGATGGAAACTGTATCAGTGACTCAAAATGCTCCATCCAGATGTTAGCCATAACGGGTGCCACAGGACTCCCCATAGCAACGCCATCTATCTGTAGGTAGTGTTGTCCTCTATACAAAAAATAGCTCCCTTCTAAACAGTTTCGTAACAAAGTAATATATCCTTCTGGCATGGTGTTATCTTTAAGTTTTCGCCTAATTAAGTCTACACACTCTTTCAATGGAACATTCGTGAAAAGTGACTCAACGTCAAAACTCACCATGATGTCATCTGGTTCCAGAATTATGTCCTTAATTAGAACGATAAAATGGCGAGAATCCTTTACGAAAGAAGACGTCTTTCCCACCAATGGTTGCAACACTTTTGCAACGTAACCTGCAAGGCTGTAAGTAGGTGAGTTTATCTGACTCACAATTGGTCGCAGTGGGACGCTGGATTTGTGTATCTTGGGCAGCCCATACAATTTTGGTGGTTGAGAAATTTTAGGTTTGAACAATCTAATAAAGTCGTCCTCTTCCATAATTTCTTTATTATCTCTAACTACTGCGCGTATACGTCGTGTCACTCTAGCGGTCGGGTCGAAGGACACAGGTTTGTAAATATTTGTGTCGCTCAACAAATCACGTACCTTCTGATCGTAGTCAACAGAGTCGATCACAACTGTAGCATTTCCCTTATCGGCCTTAAGAACACATACATCCTTGTTTTCGCGTAAGTTCTTAAGAGCTACCCGTTCTTCGGAAGAAACGTTGCATTTTGGTAATTTGGCTCTGCGTAATATTACCGAAACATCCTGTCTTAATGATCCGTTAATATTTTTTAAATATGTTTTCAAGTCGCGATAGTTTAAAAAGTTTTCAGTGATTATCATAACTGTGATTTTTTCAAAAGTTTTATCACTAAGTACACATTAGTGGCAATTCTGAGTGTCGCAAAAGCTAAACTAAGCTAACTAAAATTGTTGCCGTCCCTTTCATAGCGATGGAAATAAAAAGGATGGCAATAATTTTAGTTAGTTTAGTTTAGCTTTTGCGACACTCAGAATTGCCACTATTGTCTCTACCCCGCGATGTTTTTAAAAACTTTTTTGGACAAGTTCTTTCGCGCTTTGTACCTAAAGCGGTCATGTAAGTAGTTACACAATACATGTTTTTATATTAGCAAGTACCTAGGGACCCTTTTTTTTTTAAACATAAATTTATTTATTTATGAACAAAGAAACACACAGGAACAAAAATATCTAGGTACACTTTTTAACCTAAACAACTAAATAAATAATACGAACTCTGTAGGTACCTAGAATATAATAATTCTTTATTTAATCGCAAATTATGTGAATATAATCCTGCCAGTTTTACTACTTTAACGTTATGGGGTACCTAGGTAAATGTATATTCTTAGGATAGGATACCTGGGATAGGTAGGACTAGGAACCTAATATTAAAAAGTCTATAATTTCAAGAACTCAAAGACCCACTAGTCATAATCATAGGTGTTGTCACCGACTAAGTTATTATTAGTTTCAAAATGGCTGACTGACATAAAATATTAACGCGTTTAGTGCCCGCGTCGCATATGTTATTCTTACACGCGGTATCCTCCTCCAGAAGACACCACAACTGGGCAGGAAATAAGTTACAAGCTGACAAGAGGTAGTACTTACACTTTAAATATTAACCCATCTTTGCCCATAAATACCTACTCTATATCTACAATTAGTTATTTAATACAAACCATAATTTAATAATAATAAATAAATCGGTCTATACACGGTCTATTCAATGTTTCAGGCCAGACAAACAAAAAACTTGTAAAGCGTCGGCCGTCGGTTTCTAAGGGCCAAGGTTCATAAAATATAACAATTTGTCCCTCCGAGGGGAGCCCTACCTGAGGTCACTACTGACCAGCAGACAAGTTTTTATTTAATAGTGCTGTGATCAGCTGTTACATATATCGATAGTTCGATAAACGGCGGCTATCGATCAAAATTAATGGCCTGATTGGCCTTTCATTATCGATGTTTGAGTGAGGTGTGACAGAGGTAGATATTTTAAATTTTTAATTTACTATTTTTTGATATTATGTTTGACTCATGCTAAATACCTAAGTACCTAAGTACTTAGGTACTTATGTATTTGGAAACTTGACAAATTTTTCTACTTGATTTTCGTGACTAAGTACTAATGACTTGAAAATACACTCAAAGATATTAAAATTAAACATTCTTACAAACTATCTTTAAAGTATATCGTGGCGTTAGTTATTATTTTTTATAATAATAATCGAATACTCAGTATAATCTGTACCTACCTACAGGTCTCATCACAAAAGTGACAGTTACCTATAGCCGAACCAATTGGTTATTATTTTCACATTAGTATTTTCAACAGCTGATGTAGTATCTACTCATTAAACTATCGACAGTAGCACATCACTAGTGTGCACGTTGCTGTAGCCGGTTTGACATTTCACGGCTAAGGTCCCGCCACCCCGTCCCTACTAAAACGAAAATAATGTGTGTCGTCTGCCCCTTTTGCTTTTTATTTTAAAAAAGTATTATTAATAAACCTCACTCTTTAGTTATTTGAACTATAAATAGGCTAATAAAATAGGCAATACCCAAAATTTATATCAAAAATCGAATAAGTAAGTATTATTATCGTCAAAACTAAACGAAACTAATTTGACAGCACTAAAATTGACATCTGAACTAAATTGACACCATTGTTAGATTACAGAAACTGTAACCAAGTGTTTTTATTCTCTTTGACTGTAACATAATAATAATTTTATAATAGTTCACGTCTAAAAACTTATAAACAGTGCCTTTGTAACTTAACACGTGGCGGATACAGATGTTACCCAATGTGGGTTAAAACTTACACATACCTACTAGGTACCTACTCGTATCCTTTCAATTGATGAAATTGATATGAACTCGAACTAAGTAGGTATTCTCGAAATTTAATATATTTTGTAGTCCAAGTGCTTCTTTTTTTGTGCCGAAAGAGATAAGAAATTATGAAAGAAATAAACTACGAACATTGAGCTGGCCTTTGTCCATCTATTAAGGATATTGTGTTCTTAGTTCTAGATAATAATAATATATTTCTTAATTTAAATAAGTAAGAAGGTACTGATAACACAATAACAAGTGGAAAAATTAAAAAAATTACAATTTCGTAAAAAGAGAGCGATTTTCTACACTCTTGAGGTCAAATTATTGTTCATAATTCTGAAGATCCTTAACAGGTCCTCAATTAAATAAAAAATTATCATCAATCGGTTCACCTATTCGAAAGTTATGTGGTAAAAAATATTTATAAAAAGCATTACAGTCGAATAGAGAAGCGTCCTCCTTTTTTTGAAGTCGGTTGAAAAAAGTTCAACTTGGGTGAATATAGGTTGCAAATCCGCGACCTTAAAATTACAATCTATCCACACCAAAACTGTTCATCCATACCTACATTTTATGAGATAATCCTTAAAAATGTCAAAAGAGCCTTTATCCAGCTCACATCTCCAGATTACATCGTCCGTCGGACAACAAAAGTCAAATACCCAAAAAAGTAAAAAAATAAAGGTCATTCGATTCTTCGATAAAGGGATGAAGTGCTATCAAAACCGGTCTGGATAGGGACGTGTAAAGTATCGATTGTCGATGATCGAATCGATTAATTTAATCGACAGTGGTCGTGATGGAATAATGCATAATGTGTGAGTTTTCAGGGTTCCTTAACTCATAAATACAAATGTTTGAATTTTATAGTGTTTAGGTTGTTCTTTACTTACTTCACTGTTATTATTTTACGTAATTAAAATTGAATAAATAAATAAGCAATCTGGACTCTGAAATAGCATAATTTAATCGTTAACAATAAACAAACAAAACGAATTTTAAAATGGAAATATTGGTAATTCAAAACGAAACTTTTATCCGTATCCCGGCGACGCTCGGCCAACTCCGGCCTCATTAGCGTCTAAGATGTTAAATTAATGTGTACGGGACCATTTAACGTTTCTCCACGGTCTATCTTCTCTTGATTGCGGTGATAGGAATATTCTTAGAACCTCTGCTTGAGTTTATTAAGTAAAAATTAGAGACAATAAAATAAATTGTTTATTACAATCATGGAAATCACCTTGATTATTTTGTTTTATTTATTACATATCTTTGTACATCAAATCGGTGTGTGTAAGTACTCGTACCTATATCAATAATTCCTCAAAAAACGCCTACTGTGGATCCACCGTGACGATCCGTGATCTCTGCCTACCCCCATATGGGAGGCGCAATTTTATACATGTATGTAAATTATGGTCAAGTTTTTTCAACTGACGTAATTTTCATAGAAAAGACTTCAACGCGCTACAATAAAGAAAATAATTTTAAAATCCCTTCGTTGATCGACTGCGGGCAAAAGCAAAGAGTGAGGTAAGTTCGTACCTACTAGAACTAGTAGCGAAATCGTTTGTAGGCCGCCTAAAGGCCTCCAAAGTCGCCAAGTCTACCTAGCATGTAAGACGTTTCGAAGCGATACTGAAATAATTTTTTTTTTCTCACTAAAAATCCAGGATTTCATCGATCTATCAAAAACGTCTATTCAAGCAACTTATAAGCGCAATTGAAGGTGACCGTTGTGAATATAGTTATTGCGGTTATCGTCACAGTGGTCGAAAATATCATATATAGTCTCTGTTTCACGTGCTGTCGGTACGTCTCTTTAGCTCTTTCGTAAAAACTGTTAATAATGCCGGAGAGCCTAAGTTCAGCCTGTTCACGTTATATTTCACTTACTTTTACTTACTTTTTACTTATTTTACGGTAGGTAGTCTTATTTTCATGTCACTCGAATGTCAATATTTCTAATTTCTGTTACCCATATTTGATGGAAAATAAAGAAAATCTATTCTATTCTTACTGTACCCAAAGAGTGCTTGGAAAGAGGGATTGGTTAGAGTGTGTTAAGTAGTTACCAACTAACCACAGGAAAGACAATGGTCGATACGTGTGGGGCTGACTAGCCGCGGGAAACCTCACGATGTTTTCCTTCACCGTTTAAAGCTCGTGTTGAAGCGCATATAAATTTTTCGATGCGAAAAGTTCATTGATGAACGGCCGGATTCGAACCCACGACCTTCGGATCGAAAGTCGAAGTAGGTACTTATCTAACAGCGTTTTCGTTATGGTCGTTGGTAGCAGGGGAACGTTATCAGAAATCTAGCAGTTCGTTCCCAGGGGACAGCGGCGGAATGTGGGAATATCATGGTAAAACCATATAATTACCTATACCTATCATGTCAGCAATATATCAACTAAATAACAATGGTTTTGAATTTGCTTGTTTTTCAAAAGGGTAGTAGGTAAATGGAGAAAAACGATACTTTTCAATGAACGAAACTTTAATACTAACAACATGCTATTCTTCTTCTTCTTCCTGCCCTTATCCCACTATGTGGGGTCGGCACAACATGTATTCTTCTTCCATTTCCCTCTATCAGACAACATGCTATTATAGTGAATTAATTATGTTTTAATAATTATCAATTATCAGCTGAGCGCTTCCGTGCTTCGGAGGGCACGTTAAATTGTCGGTCCCGGTTTTTAAAGTCGTTAAGCCATGACGGAGGCCTTCAAGCGGCCTAAAAACTCCGTCACCAGAGTTGGCCACTTGCTCATACGAACTTAGTTACTTTAATTATATTTTTTCTAAATCTTATTTCGCTTGCTTTAATTCGATGTCCATTTAACTTTTATGACATACCTACTAGGTGCATTTACACTTAGCAGTTGCATTTAAAAGCATTTCGCAGAAGTCTCGCGTAGACCTTTGCTACGCGGAGTGCGTTGAACTCTTTTCTATGCATTTTGCTAAAGCTCTTAACCTACCGAATAAGGTTGAAATTCGCGTACTTTTTTGGCTTCATCTACTACTGCTTGTTAGTATTTCGAAGCTTTGATGCCTATATTCATTAAAAGTAGGTACCTATGCATTTAGTTGTACGGTATCCACATTTGAAAGTAGTACTACTACTTATTCTTATTACCTACCAGCTCTTTCATGGATTATTCATTGCTATGAGAATCGTATACCTACACGGTACCTGCTTGCGGTTCTATTTTTATGGCAAATATGGGAATAATAGTACCTAGGTAGATGTCAATATTCAATTTCGTAAGAAAACAATTTTCGTCACTCTTTGAGGTGCCTTTTTGTTTATTTGCTGCCAACTGCCAACTTTCGACAGTGTGAACCGATTTTGATGATTCTTTTTTTATTAGAAGGCTGAGAGAGCAATTTTCTGCACCCTTAAGGTGCATTTTTGTTCATTACTCTGTAGATGATGAAAGCACGTGCTTTCCAATAGGAGGCTCTGATAAGGATCTGATGCTCTCTTCTGACGAAATTAAAGCCGTTTACATATTTTTTTTAATTTTGCCACTTGTTACTTTGATTATCAAATTTATAAACCATTGGTTGACCTTTATTTTACAAACGATTCCAGTTTCCACAACATTTAAAATACCATTTTTATAATATTCAAGTTATTTTGAAAAGTCACCGCCAGGTGGCCTGCGCCTGCGCATCCGACATTAACGTCCAAGCAAGGCATCATAGCCAGCGTATGTCATATTATCACAAAAAATAAACCGAATGAGTGATGTTCTTGTAGAATGTCACGTGATGTGATCGCACACTGCCTTTTTGTTCAATGTTATTCTTATTTTAAATTGTTGATGTTTTCAAAATAGAACATCATTTTTATCAGGTTGGTAGTTAGTTACATCCAAAGAGTCAGAATTGAATTGAAATGAATTAAATACCTACGTATTATATACACCTTACTACGAACTCTTTGAGGTTTAACTGTATTTTAAATTTAAATTATTATAGCATGTAAATTTTTGCACGTGGTCTTTGCACCGCGAAGTATGTGATATTTTATTTTATATTTTAAGAACTTATACAACCATACTTCATGCAAATAAATGATTTCTATTTCTTCTATTTCTATTTCTCTTGGATAGGAGTACCTAGAGTACTTTACTTATTCATTCGATCAACGCCTTTAGCTTATTATTTAAAATGGAACTTTATTTTCAGGAATTTAAAACGTAAACATACTTACTTATGAATTAGGTACCTTTAAGTAGGTATACACTTAAAAATGTATGATTAGAGAGTAGATATTCATATTCACCTGTCGATTTGGCAGGTCTAGGAAATGTTTTAACTTTTATGTTACTGAAAAGAGATGATAACCGTTTGGCTTGCTTAATAAGTTCGTTACGAACTAGGTTAGGTTTTTTAAAAATTATTTTATTTATTTGCTAATTTGAAAATTTAAAGCTCTTTTGACGGATCTGTGTACCACTTGTACAATATTTGACATAAGGAAAGTGAAGTTGATGGCGCGAGAAGGTACTACATACTGCACTTAATGGGATTGTTAACGTCCATTAAGTGTAAGACAAGACACGTTTTAAGTAGTATAACACAAAACAAGTTGCTTCAAAACAGGTAGCTTGCAATGACGAATGCCGACAAAGAAGACAGTCCTATAGAATTCCTACACTTGTCAAAAAGCAAATATTAAACAAGAAAAAAACTAAAGTCCTGTACGTGAGATGCATTAGAAAAGGCTTTGTAGAAAGGGTTGTCTTGTGCGATGTGTGTCACTTTAGGGACCGATGAGATAACATACATAACACGCTGGTGTGATGTTCTGAAGTACAATGTTATCCACAAAATAATAGTCTGGCCTAGCCAAAAACTTTCGAGTGTTGTTAAATGATGGGTGACCTATTACCAATATGTTAATTACCTAGCTGCTAGGTAGGTACTTCTATAAGCAACAACTGAAAGCTGCGAGCTTATAGGTACTTACTTACATATAGTATCTAGCTGCATGATCCTTTAAAGAATTTATATTTATTGACGATCATTGTCAAGAAAGGATAGGCAACCTGTTAATGCGATGGCGAGCTAACATCGCCACTCAATTAAATAATTCGATAAAAAGTATAAAAGTTGTGAGAGCTTTAGAAAAAGCTGACACCCCTGCAATACCGACGCGCGCCGCTGCGCCCGCGCCCTCTCATTGGCCGAGCCGACCCGATGCGCCGCGAAAGAGACGCACTACTATTCGCGTTGTTAGAGCGAGAGGGGAGACTGCAGTCGGCGGATGCGAGGGTATACGATCGTTGACTCCTTTCAAGGCCACGAACAAGTAACTTTTTGTTGTCATAGTTGCCTGTAATATAACTGAAATGACCTTTAACACTTTCTTTTGAGGTCGTTTCCGTCAAGATTAATTATGATAAATAAGAGCGCGTAATTCACGTGTAATTCAAGTGTTCAAGACGGACAAGTGACCCAGTCATGCAGGTTTATTTTTAGATCGAGATAAATTACAAGTTTACAACGGCACTATAGATATTTGTTGTTAAAAATAACTTGACTAGTAAAAAGCTTCTGTGACCAGTAGCTAAAGGAATTTTGTGTTTCTGTTGTTTCATTGGTAGACGGTAGACACCTGTTCAAATAGACGAGAGTTTTCGGATTTTAAAAGAATTTTAGAAGACTTTTTTGAATATTTTATAAATTTAGGTAGGTAAGTAGGCCTATTTATCTAAACAAAACAAAATGACGTCTACAAAAGCTGAATTAGTTGATACTCCGCTCAAGGCACGTTTCTTTTACAAGTTATCGCCCTAAATCGAATAAGATAAGGGGATATTGACCTTTTGCTTATCATTATCAGACTGGTGTAGATAGGTACTGTCACATCGTCACGGTGTTTACACAACTTGTCTGATGTTGGTAGGTACTTTATGGAGGCAACGGTCTTTGAAGCTTTCTTCACTTCACGAGCTTTTGTTTGAAATTTCTTGGTTGGAAACTTTAATCGAGGCTTACTTGGTTTTTCTATCCTATCTGGTCGTTTTAAACATATAATTTTAAATATGTTGCATAATATTAACATACATAAGTAGGTACGTATCGAGTAATCGAGACTGGACAAAATAAATTTGAAATTAGTTTTTGATTTTGTTTGGTAAATTGCTTACCTACCCTATAATACCCTAACTATAACTTTTGTAAAGTAGGTAAGTAGGTAATCTACTCTTAAAAAAACCATATTAACTTGTCAACTTTTGTAGAACAGTTCAAATTTAGAGCTCAGCATTGTTTGTAAAAGGTAGGTAAGTAGGTACCTACCTACCCGTTACACTATTAATCCATTTGAAAAAGAAGAAGGCTTACCTCTACCTTTCAGAGGCGGGCCTTTAGCCACTACGCCACATAGGCCGTCAAGATATAGGTCAATCTTTATGTTCCTGAATACATCTCCAGAATCTCAAATTATTGTTTAGTCTCACCCTGTTAATTAAAAAAGTCTTGCCATCACTTTTCATTGGCATGCAAGTAACGACAGTCATTTTAGAAATTGACAGCTGAACATGGATAAGATAAACTTTGGGCGTAACGACGCTGAACTTTTCGAGTGATATTAAAAGTCCATTTACTTTTCCTTAGATATCCAGGGTCTCTGTCTCTCTTGGAAGAGAAGGAGACGATGCGTCATCTCCTATTAGTCGATCGGTCTTAGACTTGGTCTAGTGTGTGGTGTGCACAGCCGCTACGCGTTTACACAAGTTATCTATTTTTAAAACGTGTTGGTATAGGGGCTCAACGGAAGTTATGGTGGTTGACTTGAAGTTTGTTTTCATTGGTCTTCTGTACTAACGAATGGAATATTCAAAATTAAGCTCAATGAGACTACTAAAAAAAACAGCAGATAAGTACTTTTATAATGTAAATGTACAACCGACAAAGACAAACTGTTTTAAATTTGTAAAGGTCTGTCGCATCTGGTTAAATAAGTAAAATGCCTTGAACGAGGGCTATTAGATTCTGTATTTAACAGAAACGAAAGCCACCAAAAGGGTTAGCAAACCTCACTATGCTTCAAACAGAAAAGAAGATCAAAGGTTGTGAAGATTACCGGAGAAAGAAAATGAACAAAATCACATGATACCTATAATTAGCTACTGTTGTAGGTAGGGGAAAGGTGTACGAGTTGATCCCCTTAAGGGAGAATGCTTCGCATTTGAAGAGCAATCAAGTTATTTCAGATGTTTAAGCTTATGTAGTTAGCAAATTTAACTATCTAACTTTCCTCATACTCAAAATGTTTAATTTGATTTGTTTTGATAGCTATTATTTATTTATTTTATTTATTTATTTATTTTATTTCTAGCCCATATTGTCCCACTGCAGGGCAAAGGCCTCCCTCCCTTCTTTCCAGATTTTTCTGTCCTTGGCCGCAGTTGACCAATCTGGAAGGTGCACATCTAACTCGTCCCGCCATCTCCGTGGTGGTCTGCCACGCGGACGTCTCGCGTTGGGCACCCATTCGGTTGTGGTCTTAGCCCACAAGTCGTCCGACATGCGGCAGACATGGCCGGCCCAATCCCATTTGAGCTGAGCGGACTTCTTGCTGACGTCATAAACCTTTGTTTGGGAACGCAGTGCGGAATTTCGTATTCGGTCCGTTAACCGAACACCCAGCATACTGCGTTCCATAGCCCGTTGACACACCTCAAGTTTGGACTTTTGCTGAGCTGTCAAAGACCAAGTTTGTGCACCGTATGTGAGGATGGGGAGAACGCACATGTCCATGAGTCTGCGTTTGAGGCAGAGTGGAAGTTCGCCTTTCATAAGCTGTTTCATCGACCAATATCTCTTCCATGCGTTTTCGGTGCGTCGAGCAACTTCTTTTTCTTGTCGCGCCTGGAAAGAGACTATTTGGCCGAGATACACATACTCATGGACATATTCTATCTCAACCCCCTCTACGTGTAGTCTACGTTTTGTGCTGTTGGTGATTAACTTGGTCTTCGACATGTTCATCGCAAGTCCAACCTCGAGGCTAGCTTGGTTTAGATCGTTCAGCATGCAGCCAAGTTCTGCGGCTGAGGAGGAAAATAGAACTATGTCATCGGCGAAACGGAGATTACTCAATCGCCGCTCGCCTAAAACAACCCCCTTGTCAATCCAGCTCGGTGCCAATTTCCTAAAAACTTCCTCGAGAGTTGCTGTGAAAAGCTTTGGGGAAAGCGGGTCTCCTTGCTTTACCCCTTTTTGGATAGGAAATGAGGGACCAGTGCATGAAAGTTGTATTGCAGCTGTACTATGTCTATAAATATTTCGCAAAAGGTTAATATAGGTTGGTTCAATATCTTGTTTAGTGAGGGAATCGAAAACTGAAATATGTTTGATACTATCAAAGGCTTTGGAGTAATCAATGAATGCTAAATAAATAGGTGAGTCATATTCTGAATGTTTTTCTAATAATTGATTTAATGAGTGAAGGTGGTCTGTAGTTGATAAGCCTCGACGAAAGCCAGCTTGTTCAGGCGGCTGATGCAAGTCGAGTTGGCCAGATATGCGGAATTCAATCACCTTAATAAAAGCTTTGTAGAGATGTGAGATTAAACTAATAGGCCGATAGTTCGTAATATCGGATTTGTCGCCCTTCTTATGCAGAAGAATAACATTAGAGTGACAGAAGCTTTTAGGAAAATTGCCAGATTGGAGTATTAAGTTGAAAAAGTTGGTTATATGAGGAAGCAGTGCAGGTTCGCCAATTTTTAGGGCTTCGGTGGTAATGCCATCTTCGCCGGGACATTTACAGTATTTTAAACTACATAGCGCACGATGAACTTCTGAACCTGTTATCGGCTCAATATCTGCGGAGCAAGAGTATGCAGCATTTTCAGCGGAACCTGCATGAGGATCGGAGTAGAGACTGCTGTAGAATTTTGTACAAATATCTAAAATTTTATCTTTTTCGCTATGTTTAACACCATCTTTATCTTTAAGTTTTGTGATTGATGATTTTCCCTTATTCATGTTTTGTTTTGCTGTCTTTAAGGATAGGTTTTGTTCTAAAGCAGATTTAACAAGATTTATATTGAAATTCCTAATGTCTTTGCGTATGTTTCTTTTGACGGATTTATCTATGTTTCTATAATCAGGAGTGTTGAATTTTAATTTAAGTCTTTTTTCTATTAAGTTTTTTGTGTGTTGACTTAGTTTTTCAAGTTTCTTTTTGACGGGTTTTACTTTAATGCTAGCTTTCTTTATATTATTTTTAATGTTATTATATTGAGTTTCTATATTTTGCGAATCTGTATCTAAAGCATCAAAACTATTTTTAAGTTCCAAATTGAATTGATCTTGACATGTTAGAAGAGAAATTTTATCTAATTTTTTGATAGTACTTTGTATCATTTTCATTCGTTGTATTTTTAAATTAAATTTAATAGTTGTACGGAGAGGCCGGTGATCAGAGCTGAATCGAATTTTATTAATTACTTCTATGTTTTTTATTATATATTTATTTGAAGAAAGGCAGAAATCGATCTCGTTCTTCGTAATTCCATCACGAGAAAACCACGTCCATCTACGCTGAGCCTTTTTGTAGAAGAATGAGTTGCTCACGCTAAGATTCTGTCCAAAGGCAAAGTTAAGGAGCCGTTTTCCTCGATCGTTTCTGTTTCCCAGCCCATAGGGCCCGATAACGATCGGGTTGTCTTGCGGATCTCCTACCCCAAGCTTGGCATTGAAATCACCGATAACCATCGTCCAAGTTCCTCGGTGTTCGTCACACGCTTTGTTTAATAGATCGTAAAATTCTTCAAGCTCGTCGTCTGATCTTTTTGAGTGAGGTGCGTAAACCTGAACGATGGTTAAGATTTTATTTTCCGCAATTTGTAGTTTTAATAAAGCTATTCTATCAGAGTATGGAACGAACTGAATTATGTTTTGTTTCCACTTTTTGGAAACCAGAAAACCTACGCCGTACTGGCTGCCATTTCCATTGTAGTAGAAGATGTTCTTACTACGCTCCAGAGTGTCTTCGCCTTCTCTTCTTACTTCGGCCAATCCTACTACATCCCAATTTATAAATTCTAAAGCATTTTCCAATTCAATAAGTTTTTCTTCGGTTCTTAAAAATAACTTGATGGCGTTCATAGTTTCGCCACAACGGCCAGGGATCGACATACCCCGTAGGATCAACTCGTACACCTTTCCCCTACATTGAATTCCTGTGGCACCGTTCTTCTTGATTCTATGTGAAGAAATCCATTCTGACCAGTAATTATACCCTTTCATCCACCTCCATTCAACTTCAACATCTATTTCACTTCTGTAAAGTCAAAAATGTAATAAAAAAAATTGTAGAAGATGGGTAAGTATACAACTTCTATCTCAATGGATTAAGGTCGAAAGTACTCGAGTAAAAGCATCCCACGCACTTTAAACTAATGTGATGATTCACTGGTAGAATTGATTTCTGTCGTATGCGCACTAAATTATCACTTAGGTACTTAAATTACTTCACAGACACGAACAGAAAGAAGCGTTCACGAATTATACAAAGCGTAGGTTGGCCACCCACTAAATGGAACGACGCTGTTTGGCACAGGATGTTGGTTGGGAGTGTTTTAGGGCGGAATGTGAACAGTAGACTATTAACGATTCAAAAATGGAAAGCAACAGTTATAATGAGAAAGCAACAGTTTAAAGACATACCTTACTTTGGAACAAAGGTCCAGAGAAAATCTCACTAGATTCAGAAAGGAATATTATCATCTTTAGACATTTACTTATGATCTTTTCAAATTCCTTAGTCCACTATTAGGTATTGTCAGAAACACGGCCAACTGCTTGTTTAGGACATGTCATCAATGGAATTATATCAGTAGTTATTTTCATGTCAATGAAAAAGTATTTCAAAAGTTATTTCATAGATTCACTTCAATTCAAAAGCTTTTCAGCTACAAGTTTACGCGTAATTAGATTAATTTTATAACTATTTTGGGAGCTTACCTATCAATTATTTAGCTACCATAACTAGTTTCACTTTTTATCAACATATTTATGTAATAATTATGTAACATATACGTACTAAATTTAATAATACAATATTATAGTGTTCGAATTGTTTATTCGTAAGGCCCTTATAAGTTATCCCTCGTTAAGAGAGTTTAATGCAAGTGCTGACCCAATTCCATTATAAAAGACATCGGAAGGGCGGCCAAGGCCCACAATAAGCCCGCACAAACTTATTAAACACCTTACTTATTAAATTAGCAGCTGAACATCCCTATTCCCGTCGCCCACAGCTACACAATTTTCAACTTTAACACAACGAGCAAAGGGTGGTATTCAAACGCGCGAGAAATCCAAGATGGCGTCGTGCGCATGCGCAGCGTTCTATTCCTTTTTCATTTTTCAACGCTCGTCGCAGTCGCTTTCTTGGGGTGGTAAAGGACACGCGTTTTAAATTTAAACAGTAACCTTTGTTTTAAAAGTCGGTTAGGGTTATCATTATCAGTGATAGTGTTCATTCGCTTGTTAAAACTGGGGTGTGGAAGGACGTTTTTGTGGTAAAGGGGCTAGTTACGGGTGTCTTATTATAGTCTGGTTAGAGCAGTTAAAGTTTTGGTGAGTGAGCTTTTGCGCGGAACGAAACGCAACGGATATTTTCGTGTGAAGTGGGTATAGCGGATCGAACAAGATTCCTATAAGTGAACGTGTGAATATTTAAATTTCTTGTAAACTACAGTAACAAAATAGAATAAATTGTAAGAAAAAAGACGAATAAAATATGTGTTAAGAAAGATAGGTACGATTTAAATTTTATTTAATTAATTTTGTAAATATGTTATAATAGAAACTCTTTTATTTCAACTTATCAATTTGCCATTTTAAAGCGAAAACATCAGCACTTTTTTTAATTAGCTAGGTAGGTACCTACTGCATCGAATCAAAGCGGGTAAGGCCAATCTTCTAACGACGAGTTAGACAAATCATGTTTAACAAAATGTGAATTTGAATAAGCGATTTTTACTAACGCATTTTTCTACATTTTACCTATTCTAAATGTAAAACGCTATCACCTGCCAAGATTCAGTCAGAGTTCATTTGCAGAATTTTTCCGAATGTCTTTTTCCAGGACTTTTAGAATGTTTTTCTGACATGGGTATTTTTATTTTACTTTACGTTTATCTATAGGTAAGGTACAGTTTATAAGTATCCTTGTAATTATCTGTTGTCTCTTTTCACTAATATAAATTCCCATGGGAACTAAAACAAATGCCAGTTTTGGAGTTCCATACCGTAAAAAGAAATCTTTGCTAACTAGTCATCGAATTAGACGATATATTTTAGGTTGATAATTGTAATATGGCTGCTAAACACACTTTGAATTTTTCAGGTATTTGACATCAGCCTCCGCTCTTGGACATCAACACTTAAGAATTGATAAAAACGACATTATCAACTATCAACGATCGATCGATGTCGATCAAGCTAAAATTACATTTTTACAGGAGCGTAATGTATGAGACTCGCCTTACAATCGTTTTGGATTTACATGTCTGTGTGGATTCCACTAGAAATCATCAATATACCTACTAAGAAATCTTTAGATATGAATAGATATTGTTGTTGGTGTCAACACACTGACCCACTGCCCGGCAAATTAAGGAATGTAGTTGACCATGATGACAATGTGGCGGGATTGGCGAGTCGTGCGTGCAAGGGGTGTTCATTGCTCGTCACTGAAGTGTGCAAGGTTTGATTCTCATGTCGTTAATAATGTTTGCATAATCTATATCACGATACAGGGAATCCTATGTGGAGTCACAATATGACTTCTGGGAGTTTGTTTGAATTTATTGTTTATATTATTTTACGACGACGACGCGGCAGACCGCGAACACGATGGAGACTAACTCGTCAAATTCCTTGCCGACTGGACTATTCTTGCACAGGAAAGGGATGAATGGAAAGAGTGGGGGGAGACCTTTGCCCAGCAGTGGGACATTGAGGTCTGATAAAAATAATAATTATTATTATTTTACACGTACCTATTATATCATGTTTTGTGTTTTATCCAGTACATCGTCTTCAGGTGCAAACGATCGTTACAGCAATAAAACTCCATCGTGACAAGAGAAAACGGAGAGAAGAGAAGAAGATGAAGACTCCGATCGTAACTGGGCCTGGTAACTCCACCACCGTTGGCGTTGCCATCCGCCAACGGAGGCAGAGTTCCCGCTCTTAGATGCGACGATCTACGGAACCCACGACGATTAGCAACACTTACTCTTGACGAATGTTATACTTTTAAGACTTTTGCGAGTTGTACTAGTAACGCTCAACTCACACCGAAAGAGCGGCGAAGAGCAGCGAAGCGGAGCGCAGTTTCAGTGTCATACGAATTTCAACTTTATTTTCATTACTATACCGCAGAGAAGGCGCGCGTATACGAATTCGCCGGAATTCCCGCCTCGCGACTCGTTCGAGTTTCTCATGCGATAATAAGTATTATAGTACTGAAAATAAAGTTGAAATTCGTATGACACTGAAACTGCGCTCCGCTTCGCTGCTCTTCGATGCTCTTTTGGTGTGAGTTGAGCCTAACTAGATGATAATTATACATTAATCAAAATATGGTCGATTTAAGTACCGACAATATTTCGATTTGTCAGGAGAATGTTGGACCACTCCTTTGGCGTCTCAAGCTCCAGTTCGGTAATGTAAGGCATCGTCTAGAACGCGACTAAGCGAGCATCGCAAGTTCGTGCGATTTTCAATCGTACGAATCCGCGATCAAACATTCTGATATGTAAAGGTGTCCTAGCCGGCATTCGCGCGATGTTAGAATGATGAAGACTAGAATTTAGTGACCACCACGATGGTCGCATCGCTTACTCGCGCGATAATCGCGTAGTCGCGTTCGATTAGGACGATGCCTAAGGGAAGGTTTATATCTGACGGAACATGCGTCGCGTGTTATACGCCAGAACAGACAAATGTATAGAAAAACACTTGACCGTTCACACTCAACCGATGATACGTTAGTACCTTACCTACACTAGATGATACGCTCGGCGTATTTTACGTCAGATATGAACGTTCCCTAAGAATCGAAACATTGTCGGTATCTAAATCGTCTTTTTAAAATATTGAAGTTAAATATTACATACAAATTAAATAGAAATTGTAAACTTTGACATTTTCTAATAAAAAATGCTTCACATTATTTTTGAGGTTGTACAAAAACGAATTATCTCATTAAAATATTTAATTCAATACTGAGAATAGAATAATCTAACTTATATTGCATTATTATTTCTATTTGTGCATTGTCCGCCGAGTACCTACTCTAAGAAATGCACATTGTACAATGTAATATATATTATACACCACAGTATGTCGACATAGCTTATCAGGCTTATGTATAAACCGAGAAGACCAATGTTTGCCTTTAAAATAGTTGAATGTTTTCTATATTATTTTAAAAAGATTGGCTTTAAGTCTGAAAAAACATAATTATTTTAGAAGTTCCTTTACAAGTTTAAATTAAAAATGAAATAAGATCACGACTGTATTTCCTAGCTGCGGTTGACAAATTTTTTTATTCCGGGTTCCTATATCCAACGTACGGATGTCCGTAGGTCGGTCGTCATAGCAACGTTGTTTATTCAACACAAAATGTTTGAGACTTTTTCACAGATAACAACGTTGCTATGACGACCGACCTACGGACATCCGTTAGTTGGATATAGGAACCCAGCATTAGTCAATTTAGATCCTGTATTTAAGTCAGAGGTATGTCCAAATACATATTTGGTACAATACTCACATTTTGCACAAATTGACCATTATATTAGGAAATTGTCGTGAATCTTATGTTGATGAAAAACTTTCAGGCACGTATCGAACGCAAATCGTTTAAAAATTACTACAAAAAGTAAAAAATTACAATTCAATAAATTAAAGAATGCAAGAATGTATTAATAATTTGTAAATATAATCAATATTTAAAAAACAATAAGCATTTTTATGGAATCTTATATATTGAGGTTGGCACAAGCGAAGAGAGGCCTATGCCCAGCAGTGGGATGAGATGGGCCACACATGATGATGATAATATATAGATAGCTATGCAGACATACATTTTGTACACCTATTATGGTAGTTTTATACATTTCAGATCACTTACTTGGAATGGATATAAATAAGGAAATTCCTATACGATTAGGCTCAACTCACACCAAAAGAGCATCGAAGAGCAGCGAAGCAGAGCGCAGTTTCAGTGTCATACGAATTTCAATTTTATTTCCTTTACTATAATACTTATTATCGCATGAGAAACTCGAACGAGTCGCAAGGATGCCCGCGGCGCCGCGGGAATTCCGGCGAATTCGAATACGCGCGCCTTCTTTGACATAATAAGTATTATAGTAATGAAAATAAAGTTGAAATTCGTATGACACTGAAACTGCGCTCCGCTTCGCTGCTCTTCGATGCTCTTTTGGTGTGCGTTGAGCTTAAATCTGGTTAACTAAGAACTTATGCATTTAATTGACACATTGTTAAAATAAACTGAAAAAAATATATAAATTCTACAAACAAAAGCACCAACAGAATATTATTAAACGAGAGATCACACTTCTACTAATATCCTAGTTTCCTGGGCTCTAGCTCCTAAAACCGAAAACGATAGATCGTGACAATTATCGTTTAGAATGTTATGTTCAGCCCCACACGTATTGACCATTGTCTTTCCTGTGGATATGGCCGGCTAAGCTGAGAGGATGGGTTAGGTGCTGGGCAAGTCTCCATCTCAACAATGTCCCAGGCACTAGTGTCCCGTTAAGTGTAGGCAAAGCTTGCCTCCTGACGCTGTATAAATCATCTATTAAAGATGTGCCTGAGTTTTTTTAAGTTGGTCAAATGTTCCGTATTCACTTACTACCAACATAACCTTAACTGCGATAGTTGGTACGAAATATCGTTTTCGGTTTTGGGAGTGGCCTACTGAATGCCCAACAAGAACTCGAAATAAAACTAAAAATGAAATAAATAAAAATAATAAATTTTCAAAATAACGTTTTTTATTCCAATTTCTTGTTGTCTCGCCAGGTACAATTTATTTAATATTGTAATACTCTTTCAACAATAACATACAATATCGTATTTAAATTTTAATCTTAGATAATACATACAATTACTACCTAAAATATTAAATTATTATAACATCCATAAACACCGTTTCTTATTTTTTAATTTATTTGGCGGTCAACTAAGTAAGCAGCTCTGCCTTGCTTAATTTTTTTTTAATGAAATCGAGCATTCTATAGTTCACCCATTACTAATAAGTGAAAAAGGTACTTAATTTACTAGTACACGCCAAAAATGCAAAATTGGAACTTATACCAAGTTAGTGTATTTTTTGGTAAGTTGCTGCAAATGTTTAAAGGTACATAATAATAAATGTACTTACATAAATAATTTTAATTTAAGACCAAACACGCAAAATGTTGGATATACAGTTTTTCATATCATAGCCATACATAGAAAATTAAAAAGGTATTTTTGAAATTTTACTTTTATATAAACTTTTTTACAGTTACATAATGCGCCCATAACCCTTAATATAATTCGTCTATTTTTTCACAAGTCGTTTCTATTTTTTCAATATCATATTATTAAGGAACAAGATTAATAATAAAATTGTATGATTAAGAACCATTCAAAACTATTAGACAATTTATACAAAACATAATATGTGTTTAAAATGCTAAATTCACTCAAGCATTAAAATAGAAAAAAATATCTAAACTTATAGTAAAAGTAAACCGCCGTAAGTACGTACTTCACGTTACCCCCAAAGTTCTGTGATGATATTAATTATTATTTACAGTACTCATTAACATAGACAATTTACAAGTAAACCTAGCTAATTAAACCAACAAAAATAATTACAACAATATCATTTATAGGTTTTAAAATTACACTTTTTAAAAATAATCTGCATAAAGGTTTGTTTTTACTTGTAAACTTTATTCAGATGACAAATGAAATTCATTTATGTCTTGCCATCAAATATTTCAAAACTAGACAAATTGTAAAACCGCCATCTTGAAATTTTATATAAAATGGCGGCTCATCTTTGAAATTGATAACAGCGCCATCTATTATTAGCTTCGGAAGAATTAAGCGCAGTTTCTTGTAAGCCGTCCATATAAATAGTTGTTTAAGCTATAGGCTGGCAGTATCGAATAAGCTAACTTAAAACTGGGTTACAAACGTTACGTTATCGGTTACGTTCGTTTAAGGAATAATATTATTTTGTTATTTTATCACAGTAGGATTTACAGAGGTTTTCCAAAGGCCGTTGCAGACGATACCAGTTTCACATCACTTCAGTACTGTTTTGTACTTTTGTTTAATAAATAGTGTAGATAGGATGAATAAATGCGATTACTATCTTTCTGAGTATCACACCTTGCATCGTCTACAACGGACCTTAATGAGATTAGATTGGTTCGAAGACAAAATTATAGGCAATTTAAATGATTGACAAAATATTAAAGTTGCTTTTTAGCATAATAAATGTATAGTTATAGTGTTGGCAAAAATATATAATATTTTATTTTGAATACTTATAGCAAAATACTATACTCGTAAATTTGTCAACAAAACATAATCTCCGACGAATTACCAGAGTAACAGAGTTGATCGTACTATAATAAAAAGTAGCCAGTTAAAATGATCATTATATTCCTTTTTCAAGACGTTCGTTAAGTTTAAGGGAAGGTTCATATCTGACGGAACATGCGTCGCGTATTATACGCCAGAACAGACAAATGTGTAGAAAAACACTTGACCGTTCACACTTAACCGATGATACGTTAGTACTCTAGATGATACGCTCGGCGTATTTTACGCCAGACATGAACCTTACCTTACTAGACAGGTCGATAGAGACCAAGGCCTTTAAAAGTAAAGTAGTAGTGTATAGCAAAAATAATAATTAAATTCTCCGAAAACCTCTTGACATTTCTTACAAAAAACATTATTATTTATCCATTTTACTCTCGAACACAATATGACCGCCCAAGACTAAACTTACGAATGTCATCGATAATATTTAATATATTCTATTATATAAATTAAGTCAAGTGCAATAAATAAACACATCGATTCATTCAAACGGGAGTTGGAAAGATATAAAATAAAATATGGGGTTGAACAGTGAATTTCTATAGGCTGATGTTTCAGAATTCATTTCTGTTGATACTGAGCTTACGTAACTAGTAACGCCATCTACCGCTAAATATTGTACTAACATCGATGATCGCTAACTTATTCTATAGGAATGTCCAACAAGACGTATTGATGATAAATACTTTAACAAATAACAGAGACCGTACCTGGGATCAACTAAAACGAAGTTTCGTGTCAATTTTCGGTTTCCGTTTATGCTCGAGCATAGTAGGTTTTTATTTTCACTCTAGATAATCTATTTAGTTAGTGCGGTTACCGACCCTTTTCTCTCGCTTTTGATGTTTTTTCTTCTGGATTCTCTTTCTTGTCGGAGTTGTTGAATTCAATGCAGTTTTTGTTGCCTTTTCTCTTGTTAGCAGATCTTGTTGGTTCAGCAATATTGGTGGACGCAGCAGCTTTGTTCCTCGTGAGATACCGAGAGGTGCCACTGCTCTGAGACGGGAATGAAATGAGGTTAGGCTTGCTTCGCTTGCTATCCACTTTACCATCTTTTCCTTTAGGTTTGGTGTCCATAAACTTCAGCAGTGATGTGCTTTTGTCAACTTTGGCTGACTTATCATTGTTCTTGTTGGTGACTAGGTTTATTAAATTCTGTGATGAGTCTGTACTGCAGTTTAAGATGTTATTGGGCATGCCGGTGTTCACTGCCTTGACTGTCACCACCATGTCGGATTCATTCTACGCTCTTCTACGCTTTTGAAAAACATTTTGTTTTACTCAGTTCTCTTCTTCCTGCCCTTATCCCACTGTGGGGTCGGCACAACATGTGTTCTTCCATCTCCCTCTATCAGACGTCATCTCAGCACTCACTCCTTTCTTACTCATGTCATCCCTCACACAGTCTATCCATCTTTTCTTTGGCCTACCTCTACACCTATATCCATCCACATTCATACCTAACACTCACCTAGTAACGTGTTACTCAGTTCTGACAAAAACAATAAAAAATAACCTAGAATGAAGTTCTGCCCCCGTAGCCATGGTTTTTACAAATTGGCGAACTGTTACGAATTCAATAATGGCAATTCGGAGTATCGCAAAAGCTAAACTTAACTAACCAAAAATGTTGTCGTCCCTTTCATAGCGATGGGAATAAAAAGGATGGCATTAATTTTAGTTAGTTTAGTTAAGCTTTTGCGACACTCCGAATTGCTACTAGTATCCACCAACATTATATAATGTATAAGCAGAAAATTGTCACGAAACTTAGTTTTTCTTGATCTCAAGTACGGTCTCAGGCTATGATTGCAAATTTTGCAAAAATTGATGTTGAATTTGAAAGCATAATGTGTATTATGAGGAAATCTTGGAAACTTAGAAAATGTTTATGGGGATAGTCTGGGGATAAAGGAAAAATAGCGCAACATGATTATGATTGAATACACCCAAAGCGCAGTAGACATTCAGATCCTTTACAAATTTTGAATATACCCAAAGCGCAGTAGACATTCAGATCTTATACAAATTTAACATCCTTTAAAACTGCGTCGATGGGCTTGCAACCTGTCACGTATAGAATGGTAACTTCTGCAAATTGTGAGTACCAGATTGATACATAAGGTATGTATCAAATAATATTCAAACATAAAAAGATCTGAAAGAAATGTCTACCGCTCCCTGGGATACGTACAGTCGTGATCATATATATTTTTTTTCATATTTAGACATACCTCTGACTACCCCCTTAGACATCGGTAAAGGATAATGGTCTACTGCATCTTGAGAATACAACTCATGATCATTATATCATTTTTTTTTTCAAAATTATCTAATGTCGATAGTTTAACTACATGGTATAGTTCGCGCCACGTAAGAAGAGCGCTGGCTGTCAAACTGCTCCGTGGTCGATGATTGGTGGAGAGGTGTTGCGGCGCACTTCATACCATTGATTTAGCGAGTGCTATTGGTTCGTCAGCGAGTGAACACAGGCGCAAACATACCCCCACTACTTCCCCGACCAATCTCTTTTTACATGGCGCGACCTATATATACGCCCCATTGAGATGTATTATAGAGCCACAATCAGACAAATAAAATGTAAACGCCAAAACTTTGCGCACGCTACGTAGTGCGCAGAGTTTTTCTTTTTTGCGTACAAGCGACATTGAACATTTAAACAAACGACATAACGTCTACATTCAAATGTCAAATGTCATTGTAGAACATTGAATTTGCACGCACATTTTTTGAGTGTTGTCAGCTATTAGATTGTGACTTTTTAATACATCTCAATGATACGCCCACATTTTCCAGTGAAATACTACATTTGTATGAATGTGTATGATTGTAAAGATATCCTTCCAAGCCCTTTGTAATGAACCGACGCATCACCGCTAGAGTTCATTCCTCTCAGCGTCGCGCTGTGCTTTCTCCAACGTAGGCTTGATGGTTTCTAGCAGTTTGGTTATCGCTTGTTCCGTCTGAAACACATACATTGTTACATTTTATTATTATTATCTATACTAGATTATATTATTTATTCGTTTATTAGTAGCTTACTTGCCCGTGGCTTCGCTCACGTGGTACCTTGATAAAATATAGCCTATGTTCATTCGGAAAGTCCATGCTACACATCGGTGAAAGATTTTTTTAAATCGGATGAATGGTTTCGGAGATTACCCCAAAACTACAAATAAACCAACATTACCTCTTTATAATATTCGTATAGATAGTATAGATAGGCTCAAAGCACATCAAAAGAGCGGAGAAGCGCAGCGAAGCGGAGCGCAGTTTCAGTGTCATATGAATTTTAACTTTATTTTCATTACTATAATACTTATTATCGCATAGGAAACTCGACCAAGTCGCGCGGATGCCCGCGACGCCGCGGGAATTCCGGCGAATTCGAATACACGCGCCTTCTCTGCGATAATAAGTATAATAGTGATGGAAATAAAGTTGAAATTCATATGACACTGAAACTGCGCTCCGCTTCGCTGCCCTTCGCCGGTCTTTTGGTGTGAGTTGAGCCATAGAGAATAGTGAGTTGGTAGTTGAGCCATAGAGAATAGTGAGTTGGTAGTTGAGCCATAGAGAATAGTGAGTTGGTGTTGACCTGTGCGAGGTGTGCTGTGGCGCTGTGCAGCGCGTGCCTCCAGGTGTGCAGCTGCTGGCGTGCTGCTCCAGCAGACGCGTCCACTGCTCACTGACCTGTGCGAGGTGTGCTGTGGCGCTGTGCAGCGCGTGCCTCCAGGTGTGCAGCTGCTGGCGTGCTGCTCCAGCAGACGCGTCCACTGCTCACTGACCTGTGCGAGGTGTGCTGTGGCGCTGTGCAGCGCGTGCCTCCAGGTGTGCAGCTGCTGGCGTGCTGCTCCAGCAGACGCGTCCACTGCTCACTGACCTGTGCGAGGTGTGCTGTGGCGCTGTGCAGCGCGTGCCTCCAGGTGTGCAGCTGCTGGCGTGCTGCTCCAGCAGACGCGTCCACTGCTCACTGACCTGTGCGAGGTGTGCTGTGGCGCTGTGCAGCGCGTGCCTCCAGGTGTGCAGCTGCTGGCGTGCTGCTCCAGCAGACGCGTCCACTGCTCACTGACCTGTGCGAGGTGTGCTGTGGCGCTGTGCAGCGCGTGCCTCCAGGTGTGCAGCTGCTGGCGTGCTGCTCCAGCAGACGCGTCCACTGCTCACTGACCTGTGCGAGGTGTGCTGTGGCGCTGTGCAGCGCGTGCCTCCAGGTGTGCAGCTGCTGGCGTGCTGCTCCAGCAGACGCGTCCACTGCTCACTGACCTGTGCGAGGTGTGCTGTGGCGCTGTGCAGCGCGTGCCTCCAGGTGTGCAGCTGCTGGCGTGCTGCTCCAGCAGACGCGTCCACTGCTCACTGACCTGTGCGAGGTGTGCTGTGGCGCTGTGCAGCGCGTGCCTCCAGGTGTGCAGCTGCTGGCGTGCTGCTCCAGCAGACGCGTCCACTGCTCACTGACCTGTGCGAGGTGTGCTGTGGCGCTGTGCAGCGCGTGCCTCCAGGTGTGCAGCTGCTGGCGTGCTGCTCCAGCAGACGCGTCCACTGCTCACTGACCTGTGCGAGGTGTGCTGTGGCGCTGTGCAGCGCGTGCCTCCAGGTGTGCAGCTGCTGGCGTGCTGCTCCAGCAGACGCGTCCACTGCTCACTGACCTGTGCGAGGTGTGCTGTGGCGCTGTGCAGCGCGTGCCTCCAGGTGTGCAGCTGCTGGCGTGCTGCTCCAGCAGACGCGTCCACTGCTCACTGACCTGTGCGAGGTGTGCTGTGGCGCTGTGCAGCGCGTGCCTCCAGGTGTGCAGCTGCTGGCGTGCTGCTCCAGCAGACGCGTCCACTGCTCACTGACCTGTGCGAGGTGTGCTGTGGCGCTGTGCAGCGCGTGCCTCCAGGTGTGCAGCTGCTGGCGTGCTGCTCCAGCAGACGCGTCCACTGCTCACTGACCTGTGCGAGGTGTGCTGTGGCGCTGTGCAGCGCGTGCCTCCAGGTGTGCAGCTGCTGGCGTGCTGCTCCAGCAGACGCGTCCACTGCTCACTGACCTGTGCGAGGTGTGCTGTGGCGCTGTGCAGCGCGTGCCTCCAGGTGTGCAGCTGCTGGCGTGCTGCTCCAGCAGACGCGTCCACTGCTCACTGACCTGTGCGAGGTGTGCTGTGGCGCTGTGCAGCGCGTGCCTCCAGGTGTGCAGCTGCTGGCGTGCTGCTCCAGCAGACGCGTCCACTGCTCACTGACCTGTGCGAGGTGTGCTGTGGCGCTGTGCAGCGCGTGCCTCCAGGTGTGCAGCTGCTGGCGTGCTGCTCCAGCAGACGCGTCCACTGCTCACTGACCTGTGCGAGGTGTGCTGTGGCGCTGTGCAGCGCGTGCCTCCAGGTGTGCAGCTGCTGGCGTGCTGCTCCAGCAGACGCGTCCACTGCTCACTGACCTGTGCGAGGTGTGCTGTGGCGCTGTGCAGCGCGTGCCTCCAGGTGTGCAGCTGCTGGCGTGCTGCTCCAGCAGACGCGTCCACTGCTCACTGACCTGTGCGAGGTGTGCTGTGGCGCTGTGCAGCGCGTGCCTCCAGGTGTGCAGCTGCTGGCGTGCTGCTCCAGCAGACGCGTCCACTGCTCACTGACCTGTGCGAGGTGTGCTGTGGCGCTGTGCAGCGCGTGCCTCCAGGTGTGCAGCTGCTGGCGTGCTGCTCCAGCAGACGCGTCCACTGCTCACTGACCTGTGCGAGGTGTGCTGTGGCGCTGTGCAGCGCGTGCCTCCAGGTGTGCAGCTGCTGGCGTGCTGCTCCAGCAGACGCGTCCACTGCTCACTGACCTGTGCGAGGTGTGCTGTGGCGCTGTGCAGCGCGTGCCTCCAGGTGTGCAGCTGCTGGCGTGCTGCTCCAGCAGACGCGTCCACTGCTCACTGACCTGTGCGAGGTGTGCTGTGGCGCTGTGCAGCGCGTGCCTCCAGGTGTGCAGCTGCTGGCGCTGCGCGCGGCCGTGTTGCTCCAGCAGACGCGCCCACTCCGCTGACTGCGCTGAATTCGCTGAACTTAACCTGTAAGAGGGAAGTTCAAAACTTGACTCAAGATGCTAGTGAGTCTCGGACCAAGTACAGTAATTCCCTGGTGTAGGGAGTCGCGTTGGAACAAGCATTAGAATCACCTAGCATGTGAAACGAAACTTAAGTGATCCTTGAGGTCCTACAAGAATAAATGATTTTTCTTTCTTTCTTTCTTAATTGGTCGGACAGCGAGCGTACCGCCAAGAGGGACAAAAAATGCAGTGAATCCATAGTATCTATACATTTCAATACGCGATTAAATTCAGATAATATAATTTATATATGGTCATCGTGACTGTGAGCAGAGAACTTCTCACTCGGCACGCACAGGCCTTTTGGGAATACGTAGTTATACAACACAGTTTTAATTAAAACTATGCGTTGTGCGTGTGCGCATATAAAAACAGTTGGACTATGCGCTTTATACGAACCATTTGTTATTGCATGATACACTTATCAAAACATGATTTCTGACCCGGTAGCTACTAGCTAGATATTGCAACGACTATAATATACCTAGAACACACAATAATTAACAATTCATACTGTAACCGCTCACCTGTAAGTAAACCATTGCACTATGCGCTTTACACGAGTCATTTGTTATTGCACAAAATACCAAAAAAAACATGTTTTTAGGCGACAATTAGTATGTAATATTTTCATATTCATTTATTGCTTCAAATTGGTACATAAAGGTCCTAAAAATTAGGTTTGGCAACAACAAGAGCCCCGTTGGCACCACACAATGTTTAAGGAAATAGTAGTATGACCTACCTAGATACTAAAATAATAGTATCTTCATTTTACCTAACTTATTTTAATAACAATAGTGGCAATTCTGAGTGTCGCAAAAGCTAAACTAAACTAACTAAAATTAATGCCATCTATTTCCATCGCTATGAAAGGGACGGCAATATCTTTAGTTAGCTAAGTTTAGCTTTTGCGACACTCAGAATTGCCACTAATAATGCAATTACCTAACTATATTACACTATCAAATGACTCACCTATCTTGTAAGTCTTGCATCTGCACCGGATGTGGCCCCTCAGAGTGGTATAGCCTCCAGTACAGCAGTGCGTTGATGGCCAGCAGCAGCAGTAGCGCGGCCAGCAGCCAGCGCAGGGCGGCGGGCGCGGCGGGGGGCGGGGGGAGGAGGCGCGGGGCGGGGGCGCGGGTGAGGGGGCTGATGGACTTGGCCACGGGGGCCGCTGTCTCCCCGGAAGAGGCTGAAGCAATTGGTTATTGTTAAAATGCTTTGACATGCCTTCGGAGCGGAGCGCAGTTTCAGTGTCATATGAATTTCAAGTTTATTTTCATTACTACAATACTTATTATCGCATGAGAAACTCGAACTGCGCTCCGTTTCGCTGCTCTTCGCCGCTCTTTAGGTGTGAGTTGAGCCTTTCTTTGTTTGACTGGAGCTTGACTATTTAGCCTGTTAAAAAAAAGCTAGGCCCACACCACCAGGTTCTTGCCTGATTCTTTCCCTGGTGTAGGGAGTCGCGTTGGAACAGGCATTAGAATCACCTAGCATGTAAGACGAAACTGAAGTGATGCTTGGGGTTCTACCAGAATAAATGATTTTTCTTTCTTTCTTAAATATTTTCATCGACACAAAAATAGGAGTGTTATAAGTTTGACGTGTTTTGTGGCTGTCTGTGGCATTGTAGCTCAATGGGTTAACTGATTTGGATGCGGTTTTTTTTATTTTCAAGCAGTTTTTAGAGCTTTTATTTTATTAGACATGTTTTATGAACATTTCAAAGTCACCAGATTTGTATACTTATACGAAGGAATTATATTTTTTTAAGAGATGCAATATTTTTTTTTTCAACCTACATCCCACTGCTGGGCAAAGGTCTCCCCCAATATGCAATAATCACTTTAGTATAAAAACAAATATAGAAAGAAGACGATTTAAATCACATATAAAATAAATAAATCACAAGAAAACCTCACATAACACACATCTCTGACCAGGAAAGATCTTCATAATTTACCCAAAACATCTAGTCCACGAACACAACATAATTCATTTATCAATCATAACACAAGCATTGAATTGCTTAGCTTGGGACAACCGCTGTGTGGAATGTCCAAGGATATTTATTTATTTATCCAACTCAATTTTACAGAATACAAAACTCTTTAACACAGTCTCTAAAGATCATACTACATACAATAACTGATTGCAAGAGAGCGATAACTGATAAATACTGAATTGAACTACAGATAAACATGTAAAGGGATTTCACTATCTGATATTTGCATTTATAGCCGATAAAAGATCAGCTTTAGTAGATAGCGGCTAGCTTTAACGCACAGGTTTATATTTGACGGTATAACTTTAACGATATATCAAGAACGTTTAAACAAGGTACGCCTAGAGCGCTTCATATGCTTTGGTATATTATTCATTCATTCATATATTATTCATATTCATTATGTGTACGTACATTACTTAGGTCTTAGATGAGCTTATTAGGTAAAAGTACATACACTCAGTTAGGCTCTGCAATTTGGATGTTGAATATGCATAAACTAACAAAAAACAAATAACAAATATAAATATCCTTGGACATTCCACACAGCATCATCTAGTCCCAAGCAATTTAATGCTTGTGTTATAGTAACCAGATGATTGATATACTACATAGATACATTTTTTTATTAATACATACATACATATTAACTTACATAGAAACACCCAGACTCAAGACAAATATAATTAGTTAAATTAGTACATTATGTGGCGCGACGACCTCTGTGGCGCAGTGGGCGAAAGCCTGCCTGAGACGCGGAGGTTGCGGGTTCGATTCCCACTGCGGGACAAATGTTTGTATGATCTGCAAATATTTGTCTCGAGTCTGGGTGTTTTCAATGTATAATATGTATGTATTTACAAAAAAAAAATGTTATCTATTGTCCCGTTTGTTATTTTTCCCCTTTATTCTATTCCTACCTACCTAATGAAGGTAGAACGGAAATGAAACCAAGGTTCAATTTAACGTTATGTAATAAAAAACAAACTAGCCGTCTACGAGCACACAAATTTAGTAAGGCGTGGGATGCCTGTGATCTGTCTCCACACTAACGATTAAAAAAACACTCCCCTGAAGATCTCCAGGCCGAAGGGTGGTAGGCAGTCCCAGTGCAAACGGTGGGAGTAACGGAGGCTTCCAAGACTCGCTCCTCCTCAGGAAGGAATTACAGCACCAACTGCTGTCCTTTGATTTGCACCGTCGAACCAGAGGGCGACTTGATGAGAGAAGCGGATCTTCTAGTCGTGAATATGCACCTGGAAGCGATAACGCCAAACAGTTATAATTGGGTTATCTAACTTCCGTTCTGGAGGCCCACCAACGGCAAAGCGAAGAAATCAGGAAGGAGCTTACCCTGAGCAGGTATAGTCTGCCGTGGTGGTACTACAGAACGGAGTTTACAATAAATGTTTTAAATGCAGAAAGCCAAGAAAGAGAAATCTAATTTACATAAGTAATCTAATTTAGCAGAACAATTCAAAATCAATAATAATATGCAAGAAAATGACAAGTCAGATTTGAATTTAAAGGTACGTTGTTAACGGTAATTTCCAAGGTGACATTGACCTCTCGTCATGTCATTTGAATCTACTTTGAAGCGAGTAATTTACTATGAATGTGAATAATGCAAGAGAGTTTAGCATGATAATGGTATGAATCTAGCAAAGTGATAATTGGGAAAGCTGAAAATATTAAAACAATAAAAACTATTCTATAGAAGGAAACACACAGTAATAAGCTAGCAAAATATGAGTGAAAGAGTTTTATGTGCCATTCAAAACTTACCCTATATCGGGATTACACAAAACACGTATTTTAATAACTTTTACTTTTAAATAAAAGATCGAACAGCTGGCTAGAACGCACGAGCTGACGCAAAGAGTCGTGAACCAGCCTCTAATACAGCCTGATCACGAGTGACGGGCGCGGCACTCGCAGCGCCTTCGTATAACGGTTTTGCGCCGAGCGCTGCCGAGAGGGGCCGAACGCGCACGAAGGGAACTTGTTTTGTTTCCAAAGCCTCGCGCGACGAGAAACCGATGGCCGGCTTGTATAAAATAATAATTCTAAAATATAAAACCTAAAGTTTATGTAACGCATTGTTACATTACCCGCTCGTCCCTCATAAGGATTTTATTTTAAAAATAAAATCCGCATTCACTTGACTGTTATCCCTATTTCTTACATTTAACCTTTCATTCTTCCTTTCGCTATCACAAACATTCTTCAATATCACACACACTTTCAACAACAAAATCTACTAATAAAAAATTAAGAGACGCGTACCTTGCACGGAAAAATCACAAGCCATAAAAATCGACCTGAGACTTTATGTAAGAAAGGTAAATATCTATTAGATGTTATTGGACGCAGGTAAGCATAGCAAGTTAATTACAAAACTGAATTGATCAAAACATAATTATATAAAAAATTGTTAATATATCTATTTATTAAGTTAAATTATTCTGATTAAAAATTTTCATATCTTTGATATGCCAAGTTCCTATATTTTTTCCTGTCATATCTTCTAAGATATAAATAAGTGGAGAACGTTTTTCGACTACTCTGCATTTTATGTACTTTGGAGCTAGTTTTTTACTAAAGTATTTGTCCTTATCGCTAAGTACATATGCGCGTTTGAAAACAACATCTCCAACATTAAATTCGTGAGACTTTCTCCTCAAATTATAATTAGCTGTATTTTTAGCATGAGCGTAAAATAATGATTTTTGTACTTCATTAAAAATAGAAGCTAAACCTCCAAAGTTTTCTGCATAAGCATCTCTTGGTAAAAATAGTACTTCATCTCCTAAATCAGAATCTGCGTAATGTGATCCGCAAACAACAAGTTCTCGCCCAAATACTAGAAAAGATGGCGTGTAACCTGTTGCCTCGTTGACAGAATTATTTATGGCAAATTGTATACTAGTAATGTATTTGTCCCAAGAACGATGATCATTATCCACAAATGTAGAAATACATGTTATAATTGTTTTATTATATCGCTCCACAGTATTAACCTGGGGAGTATACTTAGGAGAAAAAAATATGTTTGGAATATTGTATTTTTTGAAAAGAGCGTTAGTATGACTACTTATGAATTGTGAACCATTATCTAAAAATATACTCTGAGGAACGCCATGAACTAAAAAAACTTGTTCTTCTAACAACTTCACCACTACCTCCGATGTTGCTTTTTTAATTGGAAAAATATGACAGAATTTTGAAAAACAACAAGTTACTACTAATATATGACAATTTTGTTTGCGGGTAACTGGAAGAGGACCCATTAAGTCGATGGATATCATTTGAAATGGCCGAGAACAATGCTTAGGACGGCCCATCTCACCCAATGTAGCATGATTTTGTGCTTTATATTGAAGACAAGTACAACAAGAACCTACATAATTCGCTACGTCACGATACATACCTGGCCAGTAGTATCGGAGAGCAACACGTCTATAGGTCTTGAAAACGCCTAAATGACCAGCAGTTGGCTCATTATGGTTCGCAGCGAGGACTTCTATACGAAGTTCTGCTGGAACCACCTCCTTCCATGAAAATTCGTTTGTGAGTTGACATTTGTTTTTACTAAGACGGTAAAGAATGTTGCTTTTTATTAGGAAATTTGGAAAAAGTTCTGGTTTAGTCCTACAATTGTTAAAGATGTTTTTATACCATTCATCGCTAGATGTCGCATATGAATTGGCAGTTATTAAACTAGAGACCGGAACAGCCCTTGACAACGCATCGGGAATGATGTTGTCTACACCACGACGGTGTTTGATATTAAAATCAAACGACGACAACCGCAAACCCCAACGTGCAAGTCTGCCCGTAGGATTATTTAACGTGAGAAACCATTTGAGCGCACTATGATCTGTGTATACGGTAAAGGTTTTCCCGTTTTCAACATAACAGCGCCAATGCTCTAGAGCGACGAGGACAGCGAGAGTTTCTCGTTCCGTTATGCTGTAGTTCTTTTCAGCTGCTGTTAATGATTTACTCATATACGCAATAGGGTGTTCCTTTCCGTCTACAGATTGCGTTAACATTGCACCTACCCCATAATTACTCGCATCTGTGTGCACTTCAAAAGGCAAATCGTAATTTGGACATGATAGTACCGGTGCGGATATCAAGCACTCCTTTAACTTTTTGAAAGCAGAATCAGCCTCTTCTGTCCATTGAAAGGTTTTACAGTTCTTTTTATTGGAAGTAAGCTTATTGAGAGGCCCTGCGATTGTACTGAAATTTGGAACAAACCGGCGATACCAGGTAGCTGTGCCGAGGAAGCGTTTGAGCTCTTTACGATTTGTAGGAGTCGTGTAATTAATAATCGCCTCTACCTTATCTGGGTCTGTTCGTAATCCATTGGAGTCAACCACGTAACCTAAGTACTTGAGCTTACTTCTAAAAAATTCGCACTTATCCAAGTTGATCGTTAGATTTGCCTTGCGCAACCTATCCAACACTCGAAGGAGGAGAGAAACGTGTTCCTCGAAGCTGCTACTGACTACTATTATGTCGTCCAAATATGCAAAAATTCGATGGTCTACGTCACCCAATAACGCGTCTACCAAGCGCTGCTGTGTACTGGGTGCATTAGTGAGCCCAAAAGGGGTGGTCTTAAATCTTAGTGTACCACGACCTGGAACGTAAAATGCGGTCTTATCCCTATCTCCTTCAGCTACAGGAATTTGCCAAAATGCTTTAGACAAATCTAAACTACTAAGAAAACGTGCATCACGCAAGTTATCGAGTATTTCTGAAATATACGGCAAGTTATATGCATCTCGTTTTGTGACAGAATTTAGTTTCCTGCTGTCTAAACAAAAACGAGGTTGCCCATTCTTTTTAGTCACAAGGAGAACAGGAGACTGCCAAGCACTTTCACATGGCTCTACAACATCCAAAGCCAACATCTCATCCACCTGTTTGATAAGAATCTTTTGTTTTTCTGGCGACAGTCTATAATAACGTTGCCTAATAGGAGGAGAATCGCCTGTATCTATATGATGGGTGATCAAATGTGTCCTGCCCAAACCTTTTTGTTCAAATGAAATATCCTTAAATTGAGTGACCACATTGTCTGCAATGGCTACCTGTGATTCGTCCAACTTACTATAAGAGAATATCTTAGGTTCTGGGCTTGTATTTAGGTCATTTAATGGAAATTTACTGGCCTGCAATGAACCTAAATATTTAACACATAATTTAAATGAACGCCAGAAATCGACTCCTAATATAAGTGAAGACTGAACCCCCGGTACGACGTATGTTTTCACTATATGAAATTTACCATCAAAAGTTATTGGCAAATTAATATGTCCGATGCTATCCAATGACTGACCACCTGCAGCAGTTATTGACATCTTTTCTCCAGTAATTAGCTTAAGCCCACGACTAAGAAGAGTCTCATGTGCATTATTACCAATGATTGTTACTGCTGACCCAGAGTCCAGAAGACCAGAAGCAGTAACGTCATTAATCAAGACATCGACATAAGGTCGCGTATCACCTATTGGCTTATCTTGCAGAATTGAAGCAGTTTTATAGAGATTAAAGAAACTACGAACGGTTTCTAACCACTCGTCCCATTCTTCCTTATTAAAGTTGTTTCCATTATTAGAAAGACTGCTGCAATTCTGCAAATCTAGTTTTTTGAAATTGGACAACATTTCGGGCAGTCAGGCTTCTTAACACCCTTTTGACCACATTTAAAACACAAAATTTCAGTGTTACTACAATTTCTTAAACTATGTTCATTATTTCGGCACCTAGGGCAGTACGGTAATTTATAGCTATTGTTTGAATTATTATCATTTATAGCATGTACATATTTTTGATTTACATTATTATTATTGTTAGTGTTAGTATTAGGTTTATTATAATTATTATGTGATTTATTATAATTTAAATAAAACTGTGATTTTTGCTTTGTCTGTGCATATGATTTTTGCTTATAAACAAATTCAGGAGCAAGGGTGTCCGGTGTAGCTGCTGAAGGCTCATGGAACTGAAGAAGCCTTGATTGGACATTTTCGAAGTTCCTACACAATAAACGCAACTGTTCTATTTCCTTGATTTCGGTAACTGAAGCTAGCGTACTTGCATAACATGGCCTTATGTTGTGTAAAATGATCTCGAGCTTATCTTCCTCTGGCATAGGCTTTGATAGACGAGAAAACATGCCTGACAAAATCGATAAGTATATAGTAATACCTTCTCCTTCACCCTGAGTCCTAGATCGAATCTCAGCTAAAAGACGGTAGTCGTAGTCAGATTTATCGAAGTCTTGTTTCAGGAGTATCTCTAATTCGCTCCAAGAGGATACCTGTTCCTTAACACTACGGAACCAATGCAGTGCATCATCCACGAAAATTTCAGTTGCAAAAGACAAAATCCTGGAACCAGATATTTCACGAGCCTCACTAAATTCTTTTACACGCTGTATAAAAGAGCGTACACATGATTTACCATCGAATTTCAATCTACCTAGTTCCGATGAAATCCTGCTCTTACCATCGCACGTAACTGAAACATTGATAGGTGTTTTCGCAATTTGAGATTCGGACGCAAAAACTGCACTAGAGAGCGTGTCAATGCTCTTTTTCTTCAAATCCAAAAGCATATCATACAACTCTTTAAATTTAGTACAACACTCTAAATGTTGCTGAACATCATCATCATCATCATCTACGCAGATTCTGTTTAGTCTATGATATAAATGGTGAAGTAGATTCTCTGTACGAGCTAAAACATTCCTGTCCTTTATTTCAGAAACTAAAACGGTCTTAACTTTCTCTAAAATTTCTACAATCCCAGATAAATCATCGGAGGTATCGAGATGAGAACAAGAAATGTCCTCAGATGGATAAATTTGACTCAACTTACTTATCTGTTTCCTAATATCAGCAACAGTACTAGCTGGAGTCTCACCTCTAACCGAAACCTCGTATTCCAACTCTGATTTTTGTAGTGACAGGAACTTTATAGTGTACGACATTTTTAATTAGAACCAGTTTAATAAAACGAATTATAAGTTAGGTACGTAATTCGCCGCAAGGAAGTTTAGGATAGCACATAAAATATTTGATCAATGTTGTGAAATACTCCGTTCCGTTACAATCAGCTTTAACAGAACGTTTTGGTTTGATGAATGAACGATTGATGATAATTATGAAATGAATGAATAAAAGTTGATGCAAAAAGCAAAAAACAAGCGTGAATTTGTAACTAGTGTGATAGCAGTGTACAATTAACAAAATAACAGAATTTATTGATTTGTGTTTAACTATGTAGGCTATTTAACGCTATTTAACTATATATTAAAAATAATATTTCAACAGCAACAAAAAATTTAGGTATAAACAGATTACCATCCGTCAGTGATATTTACACAATTAACTAAATAAAAAAACAAGCAATATGAACTATTGATGGACTACCCTCACACTAGCCACTGCAAACCAAAAATGAAAACGTTTTACAAAATAAACCACACACCGTACAAAACTAACTACTTAGGTACCATTAGAAATGGAGACAGATCAAACAAACCACGTTATAAGGCGCCAGTGTCCCGTTTGTTATTTTTCCCCTTTATTCTATTCCTACCTACCTAATGAAGGTAGAACGGAAATGAAACCAAGGTTCAATTTAACGTTATGTAATAAAAAACAAACTAGCCGTCTACGAGCACACAAATTTAGTAAGGCGTGGGATGCCTGTGATCTGTCTCCACACTAACGATTAAAAAAACACTCCCCTGAAGATCTCCAGGCCGAAGGGTGGTAGGCAGTCCCAGTGCAAACGGTGGGAGTAACGGAGGCTTCCAAGACTCGCTCCTCCTCAGGAAGGAATTACAGCACCAACTGCTGTCCTTTGATTTGCACCGTCGAACCAGAGGGCGACTTGATGAGAGAAGCGGATCTTCTAGTCGTGAATATGCACCTGGAAGCGATAACGCCAAACAGTTATAATTGGGTTATCTAACTTCCGTTCTGGAGGCCCACCAACGGCAAAGCGAAGAAATCAGGAAGGAGCTTACCCTGAGCAGGTATAGTCTGCCGTGGTGGTACTACAGAACGGAGTTTACAATAAATGTTTTAAATGCAGAAAGCCAAGAAAGAGAAATCTAATTTACATAAGTAATCTAATTTAGCAGAACAATTCAAAATCAATAATAATATGCAAGAAAATGACAAGTCAGATTTGAATTTAAAGGTACGTTGTTAACGGTAATTTCCAAGGTGACATTGACCTCTCGTCATGTCATTTGAATCTACTTTGAAGCGAGTAATTTACTATGAATGTGAATAATGCAAGAGAGTTTAGCATGATAATGGTATGAATCTAGCAAAGTGATAATTGGGAAAGCTGAAAATATTAAAACAATAAAAACTATTCTATAGAAGGAAACACACAGTAATAAGCTAGCAAAATATGAGTGAAAGAGTTTTATGTGCCATTCAAAACTTACCCTATATCGGGATTACACAAAACACGTATTTTAATAACTTTTACTTTTAAATAAAAGATCGAACAGCTGGCTAGAACGCACGAGCTGACGCAAAGAGTCGTGAACCAGCCTCTAATACAGCCTGATCACGAGTGACGGGCGCGGCACTCGCAGCGCCTTCGTATAACGGTTTTGCGCCGAGCGCTGCCGAGAGGGGCCGAACGCGCACGAAGGGAACTTGTTTTGTTTCCAAAGCCTCGCGCGACGAGAAACCGATGGCCGGCTTGTATAAAATAATAATTCTAAAATATAAAACCTAAAGTTTATGTAACGCATTGTTACACTATGTAGTTTATCAGTCATCTGGTTACCATAACACAAGCATTAAATTGCTTAGCTTGGGACTAGATGACGCCGTGTGGAATGTCCAAGGATATTTATTTATATTAACTTACATAGAAACACCCAGACTCAAGACAAATATAATTAGTTAAATTAGTACATTATGTATAGAAATAATGTGATATTAGTGTGGTAACTTACTAGTGAGCCTGCGATGTCTCCTAGACTTCCTGATCGTGTGTGGCACCGCCGTCTCCGCCTCCATTGTAAGTCTACTTTCCAGCAAGCGAGAGAACTCTTCAATACCGCTCACTGCATTTTTCTCTAGGAATGCTGTGGGGATAAAATATTGTATCAGAATAATAATAATCAGAATAATCAATTTATTGGTAAATGTCAGTTTACAGATCTACAACAATTAGATGCTTATATTAAAAAATAATTATAATAAACAATTCATCTAATACTGGGGGCAATTCGGAGTGTCGCAAAAGCTAAACTAACCTAACTAAAACTATTGCCATCCTTTTTATTCCCATCGCTATGAAAGGGACGGCAACAATTTTAGTTAGCTTAGTTTAGCTTTTGCGACACTCAGAATTGCCACTACTAATATATTAAAACTAATCTATACTTATATTATGAAGAGGTAAAGTTGGTTTGTTTGTATGTTTGGGGTAATCTCCGAAACTACTCATCCGATTTCATAAATTCTTTCACCGACTTGTAGCATGGACTTCCCGAATCATAGGCTAGGTATATTTTATCAAGGTAGGTACCACGTGAGCGAAGCCGCGGGCGAGTAAGCTAGTTTTATAATCTTTCCAGAGCTCAATGATGTAAATAAAGCACTAGACTTATTTTATGCAGTCATCAATAAACTTATTACTCAACATGTCCCTGAAATCGTTCCCAAAAATCAATCACTTCCTCCATGGTTCAATAAAAGATTGCATAGTTTAATCAATGAAAAAAATAATTTAAAAAGGCGCTATGGCATTTATAAAACCCCTATGGATAAGATATCCCTTAGATTTCATAATAAGTATTACAGTAATGAAAATAAAGTTGAAATTCATATGACACTGAAACTGCTCCACTTCGCTGCTCTCCGCCGCTCTTTTGGTGTGAGTTGAGCCTAAATGTTATATCCTAATATAAATATATCCTTGGACATTTCACACAGCGTCATCTAGTCCCAAGCTAAGCAATTTAATGCTTACTTATGGTTACAATTTAATGCTTATAGGTCGCGCCACGTAAAAAGAGCGCTGGAAAAAAGTGGAGGGGGTATGTTTGCGCATGGCTACACTCGCGCACGAAAGTACTAATCCTATTGTATGTGTGTGTAGTAAATATTTTACTCATTTCAACTTATAAGTCACCGTCATTCATGAATAAAATAAATAAATTACTCAGATGAATATCATTATTGGAATTATTATTAAAAAAATGTTTTAGTCAGTGTTAATTGTTAAATTTAATTAAGTAAGTACCTACAAAAGGCAGGTATTGTTGATAAATTTTATTATTATGATCAACAGCATTTTTAGCAGCCTCTCTCTTCATAAAACTATGTATCTACGTCATAAATAATTTTTCAGATTTTTCTATGTAAAACCATTTCGTAAGCGAAAACTTTTGTACGCGATGATATTTTACAAACGAATTTGACGTAGTGACAGCGCGGGAAGCTAAGGACTGCTGACGAACCAATAGCATGCGCCGAATCAATGACAGCGTTACCCCTTCACCCCGCGCCGCAGTCCACACCACCAATCGGACCTAAAAATCGACTCTGCGCAGCTTGTCAGCCAGCGCTCTTTTTACGTGGCGCGACCTATAATGAAAATAAAGTTGAAATTCATACGACACTGAAACTGCTCCGCTTCGCTGCTCTTCGCCGCTCTTTTGGTGTGAGTTGAGCCTAAATGTTATATCCTAATATAAATATATCCTTGGACATTTCACACAGCGTCATCTAGTCCCAAGCTAAGCAATTTAATGCTTACTTATGGTTACAATTTAATGCTTACTTATGGTTACAATTTAATGCTTACTTATGGTTACTCGGCGCACAACGTAGCGTGCGCCGAGTTTTGGCGTTTTATTTGTCTGATTGTGGCTCTATTATACAGGGTGTAAAAAGACTACTACCGAAAACTTTAGGGGGTGAAAGTACCCATCAATATGAACAACTTTTTCTAAGAAACCAACACTGTGAACGCGAAAAAAAAAACAGCTGTTTCATACACTTTAGCCAAGTAGGTATTGAACAGTTGGTGTTAGTGTTGGTTTCTTAGAAAAAGTTGTTCATATTGATGGGTACTTTCACCCCCTAAAGTTTTCGGTAGTAGTCTTTTTACACCCTGTATACATCTCAAAGCCTTAATGTAACTTACTTTTGACCATAGGCCACATGCTCTTCTTGTATTTAACATGTCCGTATAACTCCAGATGCGTGCCCGAGCCCGCGCGGCTGAGGCAGTAGTGCGCGGCGACGCTGAAGTAGTCCGCGTACGGAATGCCGGCGTTCTCTGACGTACAGTCTATGCTGTACTGCTGGCCGGGCTTAGAGCATTTGTTCATCACCTGCAAATAAATAGTATTTATCACGCTAATCTCACTAATATTTCATTATAAATGAAAAATCTTATTAAAAGTTAAAGGCTATACAGAATAGCCGTAGCCTAGTGGTCAGACGGATTTGAATGAAATTTGGTACCAGAATTGCTTATAAAATAAATAAATAAATAAATAAAAATAGCCTTTATTTCTACTACAAAATCAACTTACATAGATAGTAAAATATGACTTAATCTAACACTCACTTAAATTCACAAAATATCTATACTTAATTATTACAAAACTATTTTTGTTTAGTAGCAGTCGCCTCCTTGGCGTAGGCCTCCCCCATTCCCTTCCATGCTTCTCTATCCCTAGCTTTTGTCATCCAGTTAGGACCTGCTCTCTCTATAAAAATATCATGCCATCTCTTTGGCGGTCTGCCTCTTTGTCTTGTAGTATCTCTTGGAAACCATTCTGTAATTCTTTATTGCTTAGAATTGCTTATACCCTGGATTAAAAATTAGGCTACTTTTGATCACAGTATTCCCACGGGAACGGGAACTATTCATGCTCAAACGGCTGGACGTATGTTACATACTATGTAACAGTGTAATCTCACGGCGAAACGGCGAGGTTTATATTGATCAAGTGGGCTTCTAATTTGATTTGTCTTTTCGTCGACAGGTGGCATATATTATCTGCTACTCTTCTTAGCTCTTCTCTCTTCTTAGCTTTATGGTTTGAATCGACTAATTGATAGAAAGTCAAGATGTTTATGGTCTGATGGACATGGACACTACACGGCGTCATTAGTCCCAAGCTAAGCAACTTAATGCTTGCGTAATGTAATTAATTTTTTTAGATCGATAATAGTGGCAGTTCGGAGTATAGCAAAAGCTAAACTTAACTAACCAAAAATGTTGCCGTCCCTTTCATAGCGATGGGTATAAAAAGGACGGCATTAATTTTAGTTAATTTAGTTTAGCTTTTGCGACACTCCGAATTGCCACTATTATCGATCTACAGCAACAAATACTATGCAGAACATGCAAAAATTTATCCCGCGGCGGGGATTGAACCAGCAACCTCCTGCGTCACAGGCGAGCCCCACTACGCCAGAGGTCGTCACAATCTAAAAGTTTCAAGATAACTCTATATATACAAGTATAGGCGACCAAGAAATTGGTTTACCACTTTTGATGACATCTCCCAGTAACATAATTATTCGCTAAGGATTATAGGAATGACAGATTCCGACGTAGCAGTTATTAATCTGTCAAGCGAAAATAGCCCTTGATGTTTTGTACGTGCAAATGATATTCAGCCTTAGAGTGGTAAACCAATTTCTTGGTCGGCTATACATTAGTGTTACCTGTGTCTCGGTCACGTGGACCTCCTTAGGACCTATGGGTCCCGATGTGAGGCCGAGTGTGTAGTTGATTTGCCGGCATTTTAACCCGTTTTGCGCTTGCCATGGCGACTGGAAAAATATAAAAAAAAATATAGGTACTAGGATTGTGTTATAATAAACAGATGACTGATATACTACTTATATATATTTTTTGTAAATACATACATATTTATATCATTTTATAGTTATGTACCTACCTAAGTAAATTAATTTATATTAATATTAAGTAAGTAAGTAAGTAAGTTCGTATGAGCAAGTGGCCAACTCTGGTGACGGAGTTTTTAGGCCGCCTGAAGGCCTCCGTCATGGCTTAACGACTTTAAAAGCCGGGACCGACAATTTAACGTGCTCTCCGAAGCACGGAAGCGCTCAGTATATTGGTACCTAAGTTAAGTAAGTACCTATCTGTGTATGTACGGTTTTTGTGTGTTTTTGTTTTCGCTCCGTTTTTAGCTATACTCACACTGAATGTGGTCCAGTCTGAAAACCAGCGCTACTTCCCATTCCCACATGGGTCTGGCTGGAAGTAGAACTACGCTGAGACTTGACCTTTTCAGCCACACTAAATGCCACCCGGGCTAATGTTATTACGTAGTTTATAAGTAGATCTTTACTAACTTTTTTCTTTTTCTTTTACTGTGTGTGCTGAATAAATGTTTTCTATTCTATTCTATTCTATTCTATTCTACATAAAAAACACCGAGACTCGAGACAAAAGATATAATGCTTTGTCTCCTTTACACACAAGAATGTTGTATATATCCTTCTTTGTTTTTGTGTGACTGAGAAAGGAATATACAGCGCTCTATTTCTTACTTATGCGCTCTATTTATTATTATCTATTTAGCATGGTCCTTTCTGCGAGTTACCTGCACATAATCAGTGATGTTCCTCGCCGCTAACAGCTCCAGGTTGAACCGCGAGTTGGTGAAGATCATGGTGAAGAGCTGGTCGATGTTGAACGAGAACTGCTGCTGCAGCACCAGCCTGCCTTCGTGAGGGTTGGGACACTTCTCCACCGCCCCGCCTCTGAGGGAATCAAACATTGCATTGCATATGCGAACATTATTATGGTTAGTAGCTAACTTGCCCGTGGCTTCGCTCACGTGGTACCTACCTTGATAAAATATAGCCTATATTCATTCGGAAAGTCTAAGCTACAAATTGGTGAAAGAATTTTTGAAATCGGATGAGTAGTTTCGAAGATTACCCCAAACATACAAACAAACAAATAAACAAACAAACAAACCAACATTACCTCTTTATAATAATAAGTATAGATAGAATAGAAGTATAGATAAGGCTCAACTCACACCAAAAGAGCGGCGAAGAGCAGCGAAGCGGAGCGTAGTTTCAGTGTCATACGAATTTCAACTTTATATTCATTACTATAATCTTATTATCGCATGAGAAACTCGAACGAGTCGCGCGGATGCCCGCGGCGTCGCAGGAATTCCGGCGAATTCCAATACGCGCGCCTTCCGCTTCGCTGCTCTTCGCCGCTCTTTTGGTTTTGAGTTGAGCCTTATAATGTTATAAATAACAGCACATGGGAAATTACTCACGTAAATATAACATGTATTGTCGACTAGCGCCTCGCGGTGTTTAGGACGAATAGCGAAAATAGAGTTTGGTGGCCACCAAGTGCAACTTCGCTACTCCTCCTAAACTATACAAAATGAAACTATTACAGAGGTATTAAAAAAAAGCTTATGATAGGTTTCACAAACTGAACATTCAGTTTTTTAAAATTCCTTTGTTCAACGTATTATTAAAATAACTAGCGCCTAGTTTGACGCATACAGGCATCTTAAAGTGCTACTCTTTAGGCTTTCAACTTGGTTCCAACATGAAAATGGCCAATGGCAATGCTCCGTTTACGATTATTCGACACAAACGGAGCATTGCCATTGGCTATTCTAATGTTGGAACCAAGTTGAAGCCATGTGGTGCCGACATTAGGCTGTATACAGAAAGAAAGCTTGAAACTTATAAGCGCTTACCGGCGCTTGTCCGTTCTACACAAAGGAAGCAGGTTGAAGCAGACCAAGCAAAATGTCGGTCTCATCGGACGATGATTTGGCATTTTTTAAATGACAGCGCCCAGCGTTGACCAGCGCGTGTTGAAGCTTGTCGGAACTTGTCGGCATCGTTCAGTGCTTATCGGCGCGCGTTCATAGGCTGGTAAGCGCTTATAAGTTTCCAGCTTTCTTTCTGTATACGGACTTAGAAAGAGTATGTAAGCTGTCTTACGTGTGCTTCTCATCTGGCTCGCTGTCGCTGGTGTCGGACATGTCTGTGGGCAGTGTGTCCGCGCCCTCCTCTTCCCGAAACCGGTCATCACTGTTGTTCACTGAAAGATTAAAAAAGTTAGGCCTTCACACCTTTATGTGACACGTGTCTGGGTGTTTTCTATCTATAATATGTATGTATTTACAAAAAAAAAATGTATCTATGTAGTATATCAGTCATCTGGTTACCATAACACAAGCATTAAATTGCTTAGCTTGGGATTAGATGCCGCTGTGTGGAATGTCCAAGGATATTTATTTTATTTTATTTTATAATAGTTATAATTTTATTGTAATTTATTTTTAAATGTAAAGATAAAGATTTTTCTTTCTTTCTTTCTTATTCATATTTATAGAAAGAAAGAAACAAAAATCTTTATTTTGTCATATAAAAGGAAGGGTACCTATTTGCTGTATTATTTGCCTTGGTGTGTAATGTACTAGCTAGATAAACCATGTTGTTTGGTACTTAGGTAGGTACCTAACTTTCACTTTGTAAGTACCTTCTACTCTTTCACCATACTGGTGATACCAGCGTAGCACCTTAACCACCCCCTTTAACGTACTTATTTTCAAAAAGATGACTAAATAATATTTACACTAATACCTACATGTGAGAGTTTTCGCTTCCGCTGGTATTGCCATCTCGATTCCGTCGACGACATCGTCCGATGTTGCCAACTTATAGAACTGTTGGCACACTTCTGTGACGTCGTCTAACATATTTCTTGCTAATTGGTGTGTTGATTAATGAGTATATCACAGCTAACCACAATATTATTACGACTTTTTGAGTTCCTGCGCTTATTGTCTCGGAGTAGAGATCGGTAGAATCCTTTTGTATTTCTTTTGACGGAGGCCTTTAGGCGGCCTAAAAACTCCGTCACCAGAGTTGGCCACTTGCTCATACGAACTTACTTACTTTATTCCTTTTTTACAAACTATCAGAATATTATAAAAAGATTTGTTGTATTAAGGTTGATTTTAGTTTCTTAAGTTCTTGTGGTTGGTTGTGGCCAACTCTGGTGACGGAATTTTTAGGCCGCCTAAGGCCTCCGTCATGGCTTAACGACTATAAAAGCCGGGAGCGACAATTTAACGTGCCCCCCGAAGAACAGAGCTCAGATATTAATGCCACTTGCGGTGACTTATTCATAGTGACCGCTCGGAAAGAAAGAAAGAAAGAAAAAATCATTTATTCTTGTAAGACCTCAAGGATCACTTAAGTTTCGTTTTACATGCAAGGTGATTCTACTGCCTGTTCCAACGCGACTCCCTACACTCGGAACGTTGCTTACTTCGACGATCTATCAAGAACGGCTTAGCAAAGCTTGCGCCACGAGCTCTTCAACTCAAAATAAGATTTTAATTAGCTCACACAAATATTATCTAGTTTCGAATTTTCGCGTTAATTTATTCAACACACAGTTAGCAACTCGCTTTGTGGCCTTAGACTAACGCGAAATACTAAAGGCTAGACATTATATTACAAGTTGTGATAGCCGGGACAATGGAAGCTTGTTCTAAACTTTATGATAATATAGATTATGGAACATCGGTAACATAATGTGCTTGAACAAAACAAACATTTTTACTTTTAACTAGCTGACCCTAATTGTATTGCATTAATAAAAAAATGGGAGCGTGGGAGGTATAGGTCGCGCCACGTAAAAAGAGCGCTGGCTGTCAAACTGCGCAGTGGTCGATGATTGGTGGAGAGGTAACGGCTGCGCACTTAATACCATTGATTTAGCGAGTGCTATTGGTTCGTCAGCGAGTGAACACAGGCGCTAACATACCCCCGCTACTTCCCCGACCGCGCTCTTTTTACGCGGCGCGACCTATAGGAAAGTAAAAATTAGGGATCATTGATATTTTTAATGCCAAATAAAAATATATTTCAATGAAATGTGGAGACAAACGAATATTCTCCAAAGTCATAGTCCAAAGTCACAGCTGGTTATGAAAAAAAACATAATCAGAAGTTTCGAAAAAAATGTCTGTATCAGTCGCTGAGTGTACCACCAAGAAGTATATTCATTGTAGCTCAAAAGCGGGGCTTACCCTTAAAATAAAAAATAAATATCCTTGGATATTGCAAACAGCGCCATCTAGTCCGTAGCTAAGCAATTTAATGCTTTTGTAATGGAAACCAGATGACTGATAAACTACGTAGATACATTCTTTTTGTAAATACAAGGCACATCACGCCTCGCAAAAATACCAACCGTGCAAACGCGACAAAACTCAAATTTGATAGTAACACTTTACTTTTATATTTGACAGATTGGTCATGTTTGCGACAAATTTCGGTCTCGCGATAAGTTAGCCAATCAAACAGCTGTCATTGTGCTCCTAGCCGTCTCGTACGGTGTAGACCTGCTAATTTAGACCAACTTATGGCCTAGTGCACGGGTCGGCAAACCGCCAAGCCTTTCATTTAATAGCAACATACAACGAAACAAAGTGCAATTCAGCTTTCACAAGCCGGTATAAATGCCTAATCTTGCGTATTCATTCTAATTGATAACTCTGTCACTGTCACACGCGTAACGGCGACACGACACTCAAACACCAACTAAACAGGCCAACTGCGAACGCCCAAAATTTTGGTACCTAAAAAGCTGCTAGGGTACTACACCGTCCTGTTGAGTGAACGCTTTTCCCTGTAAAAAATCATCACAAAATATAAAGGTCTTAGACTTACGCAACGCACCTAGCGGCGGTGATGAGTCTCGACCCTGGGATGATGACCTGGTTCTCCGCTCGTCTCCTCCCCCCGCGTCCATACACGACGCATCCGCTAGGTCCTGCTCCTGTCAACATAATCCCCATCCCTGCTATATTAATATTATAGATGCGAAAGTAGCTCTGTCGCGTTGGAACAGGCAGTAGAATCCCCTAGTTTTAAGAACGTGACATGTCAAAGTGGTCTATAAACGATCGTACTGAATAAATACATTTTGAATTTCTGTCTGTTACGCTTTCACGCCTAGGCCAATACGAGTAGACCGATTTTCATGAAATTTGGTACAGAGATAGACTAGACCTTGGGAAAGGACATATGCTACATTTTGTTCGGGTCCCACGCGTGGGAAGCCGCATGGAGTAGCTAGTGTAACATGTTGTGTACCCGACTTTAGAAACGTAACAATATTAGACGCGAATATCGAATAATACAACAACATACAACGTTACAAAGTTAATTGTTAGTATCCTCAAACTTTTATAAGACCAATTCATATGTGATAATATTTATACAAACGTAATGGTTTCACTATCAATTTATAATGAAGTGTAGGACAAACAAACACTGCGAACGAACGAACAGAAAAATTTAAAATAATTTATTGTTCAATATATTGCCAAACTTACATTACATAGTAAAAAACTTAAGAGTAAATTAAAATGAAGCAAAACAGTCTTGCCACGATAAAAACCTCAGTTAAAGAAAAAATAAAATTAGAAAACCAAGAAAACAAAACCAGAAATCAACATACACAACAACTTCTTAAACATTTAAATTCAAAACCACATACATATTCACGAGCAGATTTAATAATGAAACACATAAAAAAATACAAAACAAAACATGGTAGTGACTATTTCAGAACTTTGGAGATCTTTTGAAAATGTCTAAAAAAATATATACATGCAAAATGTGGACATAAAATGACACATTGTCCATTTTTGCACAAACATTCCATAATTGTCAGGTTGCAAGCCTACATCCCAAGCCATTAAATCTAATCAATCACCTGATGAAGAAAAATCCGTGACAAACAAACGGACAAAACGCACAATGTCTTCTACCTCTTTGGGATGTTTTTCTCCATTCATGGACAGCATCGAAACAAAAAACCTTGACTTGATCATGTCTGAGTCTATTTCAGACTCTGAAGAGATTTCCTTTACCTAGTTAAATAAAATGTATTATGTTTTGTGAAGCAGAGGTTTGTTACACAACATTTTTAGCTTCAATATCGTAGAAAAGATAAAACAGAGGCTCAAGAATTCCTACAAAAAATCCTAAAAAATGACGAGTGATAATCCAGACTCGGAACTTGAATTTTTTGTGAGTTCAGTTTTATATTATGTTGTATTAGTTTTAGATTATAATTTGTTTTCATTAACCTTTTCGTCCCACTGCTGGGCAAAGGGCAAACCTAAACTCTTCTACCCATCTCTATCCTTGGCTAATTCCCTCCATCCTTCGACGAAGATGGCGAGATCGTCAAGTCGTCTTAATTTGCAAAATAATAATATATGAATGTAAAAAGAAGGATATGGCAACTAAATAAAAAAAACCCCAGTGTTCGTGCAGGAAGATGTAAAGGCCTAGGAATAATAAGGGGAATATCTCGATATCCACTTGTCACTATTGAATTTAACTATGATTTTATTTTATTAAACTTTTTACTAAAATACATTTTTATAGTAACAAACCTCTGTAATAAGCAGCTACAATTTATGCGACACACAATAACTTATGATTTATGATTTCCCAAATTCGATTGTTAGCTCTCAATGCAATTGCACTTAAATTATACTCTAGTTATTATTGTCGAAAATAAGATTATCAATTTCGATACTTAAATAAAAAAATTACAAAACCAGTTAATTTTAATTATTGCCGTCTTTATTACTTTTATTCAACAATGTAATTCTTTGTTCTCAAGATAATTATGGTCTATTGTTTTGTTATTTATTATAAGTTTTTATTACTATTTTAAGTCGAAAACACCGTTCAGATTGACCCGCTAAACCACACTGAATTTGACTGCTATCGACAAAGATATATAACAGTAATATTTATGCAGTTTTCCTGTTAACGTAGCACATAAAATACTCGTAGAACCTAAGGCTTAACTCACACCAAAAGAGCATCGAAGAGCAGTGAAGCGAAGCGCAGTGTCATACGAATTTCAACTTTATTTTCATTACTATAATACTTATTGTTGTCACGTCCCACAGATATTATTCGCCACTACACCTTCTGCGTATAGTAGGTCAGTTTACAACAGTTATGTTGTATGTGATAAGACTGACAACTTTAAAAAACGCGAAAGATAAGGCTTTTTGTCACAGAACAAAATGATAAGGATATCAAATATAAAATGGTTACTTTGTTAATATAAGAGATCTCTTGGTCACCTAATGCAAAAATTAAACAATAAAAAAATTCTTCTATTTTCTACATCATCTTTATCAGCGAGGTCATTTCCTAGCACGAGTATTTCTCTGAAATATACCCAGAAATATACCCAAGCATAAAATAAAGGTAAATTGATCAAATAAACTCACTTTCTTCTTCGTTTTTTTCGGTGTTTTAGCCATATTTTGCCACTTCAGTACGTGTGTAGAACTACACTGCTCGATGTATTATCTGTTATCAACAGATGCTAAACCTCTACTGTTGATATCGATAAAAGTGCGAGGTGATTTCCTATAATACATCATTTTCTGGTAAGTAAGTTCGTATGAGCAAGTGGCCAACTCTGGTGACGGAGTTTTTAGGCCGCCAGGCCTCTGTCATGGCTTAACGACTTTAAATAGCCGAACGCACAATTTAACATGCCCTCGAAGCATGGAAGCGCTCAGATATAAATGCCACTTGCGGTCAAGTTGTGACCGCTCAGAACGTTGCTTAACTTCGACGATCTATCAAGAACGTCTTAGCAAGCTTCGCCACGAGCGCTTCATTATTTTCTGGTGAAAGTTTGTTAGAATAATAATAACGTGGTGTTGTGCACGCTTCTAACTGGCAGCGAGTTGGATCAGTTGAGGTATCTATAGAAAAATTTACTCATACTGGCTTTAGTGCTCTTTCGCGCGCTTTTAGGGAGTCGCGTTGGAACAGGCATTAGAATCACCTAGCATGTAAAACGAAACTTAAGTGATCCTTGAGGTCCTACAAGAATAAATGATTTTTCTTTCATTCTTTCTTTCTTTCTTTCTTTGTAAAACCTGTTAACTAACGGCTAATTCTGTCGAATTCGAAAATTCGATATTTCGAATCTGAATCGGTTAAAAAAGCGATTACCTAAAACTTAAAAAGTCAAAGAAAATTAAAATTAAAAATTAAAAATTAAAATTAAATTAAAAATTTTAATTTTAAATATTTAATTTTAACTTTCTGTAAAAGGTACCAACGACCCCGGGGTCTTTCCGCCGGTTTACAGGTTAATGTTACAAAAAGTTAAAAAAAAAAGACGTGTGGCACTCGGAGACTGCCGCGGTAAAGCTATTGCATGGGGGGTGTTAGGTTATTTTCGTTACGGAATTTCTGGATTCGGTCTCCACGCTCAAAGCCCGCGATAGAAGCTATACAATAGCTTAAATTTTTTTGTGTTTAATAAGAAAAAAAAATGGAGGATATTTTCTCAGCGCTATTTGGACCGAAACTCAGCAAAGCTAATAATATTAAAAAATATTAAATAGTTTATTCGGCGGAACCAAATTGTTTGGAACGGTGACTTTATTACAATACAATACAATACCTATGTATATCCTATGAACAAACGCAGAGGCTAAAGCTAGTCATAGTCACACAAAATAATAAACATGCAATAGATACGCAACTCCGTAGTAATAACTTACGGAGTTTAACTTCTAGTATCTTTTAATTAAATGTATCGTATTGATTTAATCTACTTTTAATCATGTACATAGTTGGTAACTAGATATTACTGATTTGTGAACTTGAAGTAAAATCAAGGTAAATCAGACTTTATTTTCATCCAAATATAGATAAAAATTATTTACCAATTCTTTTTTAGGAAAATATATATAAAATTGTGATCGATAATTTATCAAAATAATCTTTAGAGCGTCCAAAAATTAGCCAAATTTATGTTGAGACGATATTAAATAAAACGGAGGCCTTTAGGCGGCCTAGAAAATTCCGTCACCAGAGCTCACACGAACTCACTTACTTAATCTAAAACATTTTGCAAATCAACGATGGCGAAACTGTGAAAAATCTTACTCACAAAAAGTTATCAAAACCAAAAAACGCTCACTTAAAATTTATTTGAGTTTCGGAAAACTTTATCATTTCCCCAAATATCAAGGTGGAACTTTCACAGATTCTGAGCTGAGATACAAACGATTTTAAACTACTAAATTGCATTAAGTTGAGAGGTTAGGCTCATTCCAGCGCAGCAAATGTCCCAGGCACTACAGTTTTGAGTGTAGGCACATTACCTATTGTTTTATCGTTTGTAAAGTTGTAAAAGAAAGATTTTATAGATTCAATTTACAAAACTTTATACTATGAGTCATTATATCAATTAATCATATTTTATAAATAATTTATCCTCGTGGATTGCATGTTTATGTTTACTAAACTAAACTGACGCATCGAGATTCTTATCTATTACAGTTTATAACTAAAATGAAAAACGCTTTATAGAGCACTTCAGATAATATCTAAATTGATTTATTTATTTATTTATTTTGGTTTATTCGGAGAACAAACAGTACTTACAAACTAGATTACAAACTAAACTTAATCGCTATGGCCCATTTATGTGTTCCCACATATATATAGCTATATTTAGCTTGCCTGTTAGTTTGTGGACAGAAATAGAAAAAAAAAAAAGACAAGAGAAAAATAAAATAAAAATTCGTTGAAAACATGAAAATGTGAGTTATGTACTAAGTAGGTTATTATAATTTGGATCTAGACTTTTGAACCGCTATTAAACCACTGGTTTGCTAAAATTTTATTTATTGTTGCTGGTTTACTATTAAATATATCTATTTGTTGAGTATTACTAAGGATATCATTTGTATTGGATATTGCTCTACTGAAAAATGAATTTTGCCTATAATTTGAAGAACTGAATGGAACTGCTAAGAGTGAGTGATGTCGTTGTGATCTAGTAGGGACTTTCAAATTGATATTCTGCAAAAGTTCGGGACAATCAACTTTGCTTTGCGCTATCTTGCATAAGAAAACTGTATCTGCAATACGACGTCGTTCTAATAGAGGTAATATATGATGTCTTCTACACCTAGACTCGTAGTCGTCGTCGAATCGTTTACATTTGAATTGAAGGAACCGCAAGAACCTTTTTTGAATTGACTCTAATTTACTTACATATACGTCATAAAGAGGTGATGTGATGTGATGAGTCAGGAAATGTTAGATAGATAGATAGGTAGATAGATAGATAGATCATTTTATTGTAAACTGTTGAAATTTTTAATTTTAATTTTTAAATTTTTAAAGTGATTTAGTTCATAATTTTACTTAAAATTGAAAATGAAAAATGTTTATTACTGTAAAATAAGGTAGGAGTTTACACAGAGTTTAAAGGTACTTAAAATTTACTTAATTTACAGACAGTGACAATCAAAACAAGGAATATAATCTATCAGTTTCCTCACTAGGCAAAGCCTGTATCGGGGAAACTTTGTTACGACAGCTCAGGTAGTTATGGCTAGGTCAGATGTAACAGAACTTATTTGCAACTTAATTACTTATAACACTAATTTTAGTTCATTTTATTTGTAATTAGAAATGTGAAAGTTTGTGTGTTAGTGTGTATGTTTGTTACTCCTTCACGCTCAAACGGCTGCACGGATTTAAATCAAATTTGGTACCGGGATAGGAAGTAGAATAAGCCCGAATACTAAAACGCAATTTAACGTAAATTATGCTTATCTATGACATTATTTGACGTTTCTATATACAAGTTTGACAAGTAAGAATGTCCTAAATTAACCTAAAGTTTCACTTTCAAAACTATCGTGAGTTGTATTAGACATTATAATAGCAATAATATAAGAATCGAAACATTGTCGGTATCTAAATCGACGATAATTTTACGTGAGTAATTTCCCGTGTGCTATTATAATGTCTAACCTAAAGTTTTATATTTATGTAGCATTTTAGTATTTAGGTTTTAATACAGTAAGTGCCTCTTTCACGATCTTCAAGTAAGTTCCGAGTAGGCTAGTCACCAAGTAAAGTGTCGAGTAATTGACATATTGACATATGGCGCATAGAACGAATGACGTTACTCGTTAAGTACCTAACTAATCAACACTTTACTTGAGGATGGTGAACGAGGCCCTAAGTGTAAGTAATTACCTCTGAAGCAGTCTCTAATGGCAGCACCACAGCCTCTTCTATGAAATCCTTGGAGTACTCATCATCGTCTGAGTTGAAGCCGAGTTCTTCGCCATAGCAGCTGTGTACCTGTGGAGAATAATTGCCTTTCGTAGGAGTTGCATCTCTTCTTCTTCGTTATTAGATTGTGACTAAAGAGTCACAATCAAATATCTGACAACACTCAAAAAATGTCCGAGCAATGTTCTACATACCTATACAATTACATTTGCTCGAATGTACGTTGGCGCGGTTTTATTTGTCTGATTGTGGCTCTATAGATTGTACCTCAATGATTTATATTTATAATCTGGATCTCGAAAACGGCTCCGATGATTTTCATGAAATTTAGTATGCAGGGTTGCGATAAATCGATCTAGCTTAGATTATAATTATTGCAAAAACTTACGATTTGATTTGGTTAGTTACTTTGGGAACAGTGTTCCTGGTGGGAAGTCTATTAAGATCAACTTGTTTTTCTAATTTATTTACATTTCATTTTATAATTCATTTACATTTCATTGTAAATTAGATAAATACCTGTTTTTATGTCTAAACATTCATAGATGATTAGTGTGATAATAAATTTAAACGTGAAATACCTGTAACTGTAAATATACGTGAGTATTGTATGACGGTTGAAACGCAATTGAGCATCGTTCCAGATCTCCGGCCTTGCTCCGGCATTATGCTGATGCGATGCTAATCGACTCAAATTGTTTCACACTCAGGTATAGTTCGCGCCACGTAAAAAGAGCGCTGGCTGTCAAACTGCGCAGTGGTCTATGATTGGTGGAGAGGTAACGCGGCGCACTTCATATTAGATTCAGCGAGTGCTATTGGTTCGTCAGCGAGTGAACACAGGCGCAAACATACCCCCACTACTTTCCCTCAGCGTTCTTTTTACGCTGCGCGACCTAAGAGATGAGGCTGTTTCTTTTACATCTATTTCGCAGATATACTATACTATTGAGCAGTAGATCTCTTACGGCCAGATTTAATAACCTATCTATCATTGGTTTTGCTTACTGTCGGTATTTGACATTACTTCCATAGAAATATTACAAACTATCTGCGACCCACGGTGTTGCCCGCGGTGAATATTTCCCGTTCCCGTGGGAATACCGGGATCAAACCTACCGTATTAACACGAGCTTTAAACGGTGAAGGAAAACATCGTGAGGAAACCCGCGGCTAGTCAACCCCACACGTATTGACCATTTTTTTTTTTTTACAAATATCCTTGGACATACCACACAGCGTCATCTAGTCCCAAGCTATGCAATATAATGCTTGTGTTATAGTAACCAGATGACTGATATACTACATATATACATATATATATATATATATATATATTTTTGTAAGTACATACATATTATACATAGAAAGCACCCAGACTCGAGACAAATATTTGCAGATAATGCAAACATTAGTCCCGTGGCGGGAATCGAACCCGCAACCTCCGCGTCTCAGGCGGGCCTTCGCCCACTGCGCCACAGAGGTCGTCAACCATTGTCTTTCTTGTGGATATGGCCGGCCAAGCTGAGAGGATGGTGCGTTAAGTGAAAGCATATATGCCCCCTGACACAGTATAAATCATTTAGTAAAGATGTAAAGGCCTAAGTATGTCTGACTTTGTATGTTTTCCTCGAAAACAACAACTGAATTAGAATTTCCAATACCAACTAGTTTAAACTGGGTTATGTTTCGACGCCATTCCATATCATTCACATACATTGTAATGTAATACATATAACTTACTAGCCTCCGCTATTTGGTTTCGCTCGCGTAGAACTTTAACTAAAAGCCAGCGGTTTATTTACCTTTTAAAATGGCAAAATAAGTTTTCGAATTGATTCTGTGGTTCAGAAGATTACCCTCAACAGTCTTTCTTAAATATCGCGATCACAATTCATGCTTTTAATTGAAATTTACAGGATTTTATCGCGTAATATACCTTTTACTATTTCCCGACGTTTCGGCTGTGTTGCAACAACCGTGGTCGCGGGCGAGTTCGAAACCGTTCGAAACCGAGTTCGAAACTCAGTTCGCCCGCGACCACGGTTGTTGCAACACAGCCGAAACGTCGGGAAATAATAGAATAGAATAGAATAGAAAGTTTTTATTTTCCATCAACATAAACATGGGTAACATACAAATGAAAACACCCATTGACAATCGAGTGACAAGAAAATAAGGCTACCCCTCAGCATATGCTCCAAGCAGCATCATGACTGTTATAAAAGGTATATTACCCTCAACATACAGTAAACGCAATATAACGTGACTGGGCCGAACTTAGGCCCTCCGGGTGGTCGCGCATTATGGACAGATTGGACAGTCGTTACGAAAGAGCTAAACAGACGTATCGACAGCACGTGAAACAGGGATAGTGATATTTCCGAGCACTGCGACGCTAATCGCAATAACTGAAAAATTTCCTTTTTCCAGATTCTTCCAAATCGATTGAGAATTTTATTTTAAGGTGGTTGTATGCGTCAAAGCGCCGCCGCCTATTTTATTTTATTATTACGTTGAACAAAGGAATTTAAAAAAACTGAATGTTCAGTTTGTGAAACCTATAAGCTTTTTTTAATACCTCTGTAATAGTTTCATTTTGTATAGTTTAAGAAGAATAGCGAAAACAGAGTTTGGTGGCCACCAAGTGCAACTTCGCTACTCCTAAAACACACTAAAACACTTGGATGTGTGTTTTAGTGTGTCATACACATCTTGTATGGCCACCAAACTCTGTTTTCGCTACTCTTCCTAAGAAACCTTAAAACACACCAAACATACACATCTCGGTATCTACAATACTAGTGAGATAGGATTGCTATGCGCATATTTTGGAAATATTCCTTTACGAATATGTGTCATGAAATCTTGGCCCGAATACATGAATGCGTGATTTGTTTTGTCGAAAATATAATATATTTTGAGAAAGTTTTTACGTTGACATGAGTAAGAAAGGGGTGAGTGCTGAGATGACGTCTGATAGAGGGAGATGGAAGAAGAATACAAAATTCGGACAAAAGATCTAATGCTTTGTTTCCTTTACTCACAAGAATGTTGTATAATATACTTCTTTTAGTTACTTTTTAGAAGAGATCGCTTCTTAGCGATAAGGCCGCACATTGTACATTGTTAGGTACTTAGTTTTTTCTTAAGTTGTTAATTGTATCTTATTTGAGTGTACAATAAAGAATTTTCATTCATTCATTCATTCTTTTTTGTGTGACTGAGAAAGGAATATACAGCCAAAGACGATTTATAAAAATAGACTGGCAAAGGCCGTGCCCAACCGGGAGTTTAAAGTAGATGGCAGCACTAGATAGCCTGGAAACTTTAAAACATTAATTTTATCCAAGAAATTTAAATTACTTATAATCATAATCATAATCATAATCATAATCATTTATTGTTTGTGAATCATGAATAGGTACATATACAGTCAGATGTTAGGACATTATTTGTTTCAGATTCTGCTACTTGAGCATACAAACATTTTTACAATTTATTTGTCAATTACCTATACCTACTTATAATTAAATCAAAACAATTCCATGCAATATAATTTTGAATACTTAAATTAAACTAAACAAATTTTAACAAAAAAATAAATTAATAATAATAAGTAAAATGTAAAACCTGTTCGAAATTTAAAATAATTAAAAAAATAAATAAAATTCAAAACATTAAGTAAGTACCTATCAATGAAATACGTAGTCCAAATCAGAATAATATTAAAATTTAATTTGATTAATAAAATGTCAACAAATAAATTAGTCACACTTGATCCAATAAAAAATCGTCAATATAATAAAATGCTTTTCCGGCCAAGTGATCATTCAGTCTGTCTTTAAATTGGTTTATGGGCAGCTCACGAATGAACGCAGGAACCTTATTAAAAATTGTTGGAGCCATGCAAAATATACTTTTACGTAAAAGCTTTGTTTTGCATGGAACCATGCGTAATTTACCCTCTAAGCGGCTGCCACAGGGAAATGTTTTAAACAAATTGAGGTTGTTTTTGACAAAGACAGCGACTTCAAAAATATACATAGCTGGTAATGTAAGTAATTTTAGTTTAATAAAACTATCTTTACATGAGTCACGCTTTCGCAATCTACAAATAGCTCTTACGCACTGTTTTTGGGCTTTAAAAACTTTGAGATAGTCCGTTGAGTTACCCCAGAATATAACTCCATACCGTAGCACAGATGATACATAACCGTGGTAAGCTGTTAGTAAAGTGGACTGGTTTGATACCTTACTTAGCTTAAACTACTTTTAGTTAAAATTACATAAAAAAAATTTATATTTAATATTGTTCAAAATACAATATTTCATGATAATATTTCACATAGTTTGTTGTTAGTTGCATACGATTATCAACAGATGGCGTGGTGAGGGATTGGAAGTTGGCATAAAACAAGGTAAGGTAGCAACATAAATAGTCTTTGATACAGCGCTCTATTTCTCACTTTCTCTAAGTAAGTAACTTACCGGCTTTTTGGCGGGAATTTGAGAAGTTGTTGTCTTTTTGTTTTATTTTCCGAAACTTGTGTTTTAGCGAATGTTAATGTGTAATAATGGTGGATTATTGACCGTTGAGTGTTCGTGAACGTACATAAATGTGGGCAAATGAAACAAAACTGGTTAACATTGCATTTCGAGTTCTCACAAAAATTCCGTGTATTGCTTCAGTAAAGACCCACATCTTTACTGAGGCACGAGGGAATGGGTGGGATATTATGTATAATATATTATGTATAATACAAATTATATACCTACTAAGTATGATACATACTACATATTATGTAGTATGATGTATCATAGTATATAATTTGTATTTGTGTACCTTTATCTCATAACTTGAATTATAATATGACATGATAGTGGCTAAATGCACAAGCCGTGCGAAGCCAAACTAAAAAAAAAAAAAAGTAACTCACCCACTGCCAGACTTCTTGGCTGCTCATCTGCTGGTCCATGAGCGCGTTCTGCCAGATGCGAAACAGCATGAGGTAAGCCTTGTCCCGGCCGGAGAATGATGTGAAAAAGTTCTTCTCACCATCCGTGCACACGAGGATTGCGTTCGGAATAACCTGATAGATAAACTTATTTAGGCTCAACTCACACCAAAAGAGCGGCGAAGGGCAGCGAAGCGGAGCGCAGTTTCAGTGTCATATGAATTTCAACTTTATTTTCATTAATTTAAACTGAGTTTAATAAAGTAAAGTAAAGTTAAGTATGATAGGTAAAGTTAAGTTAGATATAAGTTTCGCGTAATATAGTAAAGATTGGTGTTTCCGACCCGTGTCTCCCTCAGTAGGCAGATAGATTCGCACTGTCTTTTATTGTGTCTTTGAAATATCGAGAAGGCGCAAAATGCCGACTGAGTCACCTACTTAAGTAAAAGTGTACGTGATCGTACACAGATAATTGTAATGATTTTTCACAAGTGATTCTGAAAATCAAGTGAGGGTAGTTCAATAAAACCCTTCGCTTTTTGCTTCATACATTTTATTGTTCGTCGGATTTATAATAAGATCGCGCTATCGTTTCGTTTTGGTTAGATTGGTGTTTGTACTAACTCTCTCCTGTATTGATGATGAAGTTTTAAATACATATATTACTTTGATGATTGATGATTACTGGAAGAGCATTTCATTAATTTGAAACCGATTTGGAGTGTGACCCCGAACAAATACTCACCAGCGCAGTTTTTTCTTTGGTAATAGCTGTGACATCCTTCCATCGATGCATCAGAGTCGTCTCCCAGCCGAAGATGTTAGCGTAGAAGCACAGGTAGTTCTGAGATGCGTACAGACGCCCGTGCGCTAGGATGTCCTTTTGTAACGCGCACGAATAATCTGAGAATAAACTAATTATCATCATCATCATTCTCCTGCCCTTATCCCACGCTAAGTGTGGTCGGAACAACATGTTTTTCTCTTCCACTCTCCTCTATCGCTCGTCAACTCTGAACTCACTCCTCAAACAAATTAATAAATAAAAATACTTTTTATGAAAATGTAAAATATGCTATAAAATATACTAACTGCGCCTCGCTGTGATTGCCCCGGTGAATAGTTCCTGTTCCCGTGGGAATACCGAGATCAAAAGTAGCCTACGTGTTAATCCAGGATATAAGCTATCCTGGTGCCAAATCTCATTCAAATCTGTCCAGCCGTTTGAGCGTGAAATAGTAACAAACATTCACACTTACACACAAACTTTCACCTTTATAAAATTAGTAGGATAGGATCATTGAGATGTAATAGAGCCACAATCAGACAAATAAAATGTAAATCATACAAGCGACATTGAACATTAAAACAAACGACATAACGTCTACATTCAAATTTCAAATGTCATTGTAGAACATTGAATTTGCACGCACATTTTTTGAGTGTTGTCAGCTATTAGATTGTGACTCTTTAATACATCTAGATAGATAGATAGATAAACATTTATTCAGCACACACACATACAATAGAAAAAACAATACCAGAGAAGGACACAAGACAGGTATTAAAGGTAGGTAGGTAGGTAGGTACAGATAGAAGAACAAGTTACTTAAACCAACATTTTTAGAGGACGGTAGGTAGGTACCTTCCTACACTAAAAAAGATCATCATCATCTCAATGGATAGGATACATCAAGTGTGTCACGAGCAATGAACGCGTTAACACCAGCTTATTATCTCCGACTTTAAAACTAACTAAAATTGTTGCCGTCCCTTTCATAGCGATGGAAAAAAAAAGGATGGCATTAATTTTAGTTAGTTTAGTTTAGCTTCTGCGACACTCCGAATTGCCCCCAATATGTCCGACTTTAAAACTCATACCAACAATAAGTCGCTCATCGTCGGGCAAGTCTCGGAACAGCCGCTTGAAGTCGTCGGACTTGCTCTTGTAGGTGGGGTAGAGGGAGTTGTACCAACTCTTCTTCTTGGCGCGGACTGAACCCGGGATAGCTTCTTGACTTTTGCTGTTACCCTGGATTCATAAAAATAATACTTATAATTGGGTTCGAATCCGACCGTGCATCAATGAACTTTTCGCATCGAACAATTTATATGCGCTTTAACACGAGCTTATAACGGTGAAGGAAAACATCGTGAGGAAACCAGTTAGCTCTCTAATAGCGTCGATGGGCTTGCAACCTGTCACGTATGGAAAGTTAACTTCTGCAAAAAGTGGGCATGTACCAAATATGTATGTATTTGGACATACCTCTGACTACCCCCTTAGACATCTTCAAAAAGATCTAAAAATTGCATAATGATCTAAAATAAATGTCTACCGCTCCCGGGATACAGTCGGGATCATATTTCATTTCATTTTAATTTTTACTTATAATTAATAAATATCCTGGGCATTTCACACAGCGTCATCTAGTCCCAAGGTAAGCAACTTAATGCTTGTGTTATGGTAACCAGATAAATCAGTTATCTATTTCACTTTCAAATTTATCGTGAGTTGTATTAGACATTATAATATCACACGGGAAATTACTCACGTAAAATTATCGTCGATTTAGATACCGACAATGTTTCGATTCAAAAAATCTGTTATCTGGTTACCATAACACAAGCTTTTTTAAAAAATCTAAAAGTGTCATTTTTTTCTTCAAATAAACCGAAGATTCCTAAGAACAAAATCTCCTAACTACAAAAGAAAAGCTACCCAAAATTTTGCCCCACCCTGTAATTACAGTCATGTGCACACAAGAACATTTAGCTTCCAAAACCTTTTGATCCTAATTGGTACCAACATAGCCTATGACACTCAGGGATACTGATATTTTTCACTTGGATTAGTTTCGTTTGAAAACTTTGAAAGAAAGAAAAATCATTAATTCTGGTAGGACCTCAAGGATCGCATCAGTATGGTCTTACATGCTAGGTGATTCTAATGCCTGTTTAAGCGTGACGTCACGCCTAATTAAAAAAGCGAAAAGACACTTGCGAGCGTTTTTTAGAACACAAATGTGTTTTTAAAAACTCCATTTTGGGCTAACAAATGTTTCTATTTGAAAGGTTTTTTTTTTTTTATAAAAATACAGATAAGAACTTAATAGAATGGTTTTTCAAAATTAGTCACCATCCACCATGCCTATTGTATTAGTATACTAAAAAAAGTAATTTCGTATGAGCAAGTGGCCAACTCTGGTGACGGAGTTTTTAGGCCGCCTTAAGGCCTCCGTCATGGCTTAACGACTTATTAGTAAACTCATTCAGTAGGTATACCTTTTCAGGTTTAGATGGTGTGGCCAGCTCACTGCTGGATATAGAAGCAGTGTCCGCTGCAAGATTGTATTCACTATTCTGGAAACAACAAAGATTAGGATCAAAATCAAAAATCATTTCTTCAGGACCACCTAGGATCGCATTGAAACATCTTAAAATAATAATAAATATCCTTGGACATTTTTACACAACGAGCTAAGCAACTTAATGCTTGTGTTATGGTAACCAGATGACTGTCATTCTACTTATATTCTTTTTTTTTTTAAATACACATAAACTATAGATAAAAAAACACCAAGACCCGGAACAAATATCTGCAGAACATACAAACATTTGTCCCTTGGCGGGGATCGAACCCGTAACCTCCGCTTCTCAGGTCTTCACTCATTGCGCCAGAGGTCGTCAAACGTTTCGTACGAGCTATTTCAATATTTATCACAATTTCAGGCTTCTATACTTGGATTTTCGTTATACTTTATATATTTTATAAAATACTTTATAAAAATGTACCTACAGTTTGCAGGTAATTTTCGTTGAATAACGTGTGAACAAGATTATTTTTTTAATATTTCTATTAAATGAAATGCATGTGAACCGCGTTAATACCTTCATTGGATTAATTGCCGGCTCAATGTTAGCACATCCGGAGCGAATCGCTCGAGCAAGGTCATTGTTACAGCGCGTTCTATTGTGGATTATAATTCTATCTGATTTGGAGCTATCAAACACTAACATTTCGGATATTGTACAGTACAGTGATTGATTTTTAGCAGAGTTTTAGTATATTTATTTGAATATCAGGATTTAATCGCGTAACTGAATCATTTGGCGCAAAAATGAAGAGAAGTAAGACCACAACATTCCGAATCTGACACAAATTTTCGCTTCGTCATAAAAGCTAATCGATTTTTAGGTATCGAACAATTTTCAATGAAGTTAGAAAAATAATAATGCACTATTGTTCAGTGAACCAAACATCAAAATTTGTCCTGTCGAAAAAGGGTTGTCTAAATATGGTTTTAACGAATCCTGTTTACACACCGATGCATGCTGGATGGTCCTGAATCTACAACATGATTTATTATATTTGTATTTTCGTAGTAAAAAAAGTAAGTAAAATAAAATAAACAAATAAATATCCTTGGACATTCTACATGGCGTCATCTAATCCCAAGCTAAGCAATTTAATGCTTAGCTTGGGATGCTTTTGAGTAAGCTCGTATAAGCAAATGGCCACCTCTGGTGACGGAGTTTTTAGGCCGCCTTAAAACCTTCGTCATGGCTTTACAACTTTAAAACCTGGGACCGATAATTTAACGTGCCCTACGAAGCACAGTAGCGCACTATTGTAAATGCCACTTGCGTTCACCCATCCAAGTTGTGACCGTTCACAACGTTGCTTAACCTTAACGATCTATCAAGAACGTCTTACGGCCGGTTTCAATATTCAACTTACGAATGATCGTAGATTGATCGCCATAGCAACTTTGTTTAGACAACAAAAAATTTAGGACACTTTTTGACAGATAACAATATTACTATGGCGACAGATCCACGGTTATTATAGTCTTTCCAATCGTTTATTTAACTTTTGACAGATCATGCACATAAAGTTTTATAATAATTTTTGATACAATGTACTACAGGGAATACTGTACTGTCATGGACGGGATCCGCCCACTTAGAGATGTTTCATTCGTAATTAATGAGAACTGGTTTTGAAATAAATCGATTATCGATTATATTAAAACATACAATAAAATTATTGTGATTATTTTTATATCAAATCACGTAAAAACCTTTATTTGTTGTAATGCATTAATAATTTGCGTAATGAAAACAGTTCCATGGGATCGAATTTATTCGCTGAAAATTAATGAATCTAAAATAATCGTTTAGACTTACTGTAGTTGGTTCAAATAAAAAACATGTGAATGAACTGCGGTACCTACTTGTAATGAAAAGGTGAAAAATGTTGATATTCATAGTAAATAATGAGTGTGTTAAATCGATTAAAACTTCTTCATGAATAAAATCGATCGATAAAATAAATCGAATCGGTAACGGCCTGACCCGTCACTATTTGAGTCAGTATTACAGCTGTCAAAAGTTAAATAAACGGTTGGAACGAGTATAGTAAGTTGAATATTGCAACCCGGAATTAGCAAGCTTCGCCATCAGCGCTTCGTGGTTATTTAATGCAATGTGCAATAAAGAATTTTAACACGTTCATTCGCTTAGCAACTACGGGCAGATTAAACAGTCACCTTGTCATTTTCTAAAGCCTCGGCTGCTAAGTCTGTGCTGTTCTGTATTCGTGGCGAAGGAGATGGCGACCGGGATACACTCCTGGAAACATCATTAATACAATAAATTATTGCATGCCTGTAATGGATGCACACAAGATCGACGTGTTTGGCTCGGATAAGTGCGTTTACCTTACTATGTAGTTTTATAATAAGGCCATTAATATAATGATTGTGACTAAATAATGACCTCTCATTTTATACCTAGAACATGCATCTAGTCTGCGTTATACACAAATGTAGTTATGTAAAAGTTTATTGTATAAATTGGTTTAAATTGTCGATAGCGACCAATCACCGTCGATACTAACAAGGTATATATATTATCTGTGTAGGTATTATTTGTAAAGTTTAGGTTTGATTACGTACTAGACCCACGCGGCTTCGCTAGAGTGTTGTACGCTACTTTCCATAAAAACTTTGACACCCCATTGCAACCCTTAAAAGGGGTAAACCTTTGGTAAAATGGCGCCTATTTTTTAAGTTATACCTCTGGCAACACATCAGTGCAAACTGCATTCAATTCCATTCAGTAGTTTTTGCGTGATGCGGGAACAAACATCCATAAAGATAAAAAATAATTTTAAAAACAATTCTTTTGGCTTCTGTTGCCTAATAAAGACCCCCCCCCCCCCCCCCCATATTAGTTTTTCATTAATATCTCAAATGTACAGACATCGACGTGTTACATATTTATTATGTAGAGATTATCAACATAACTAGGTACCTAATTGACTCGTCTGATTCACTCCCCGTCACGGCTCGCTGGACGACCGCGCGTCCGCAAAAAATGCCGCGGGCATTGCCGTTCACTTATTATTGTTTTCTGTGCTTAAAATGGTTCAAGTGAATTTTCTAGTTCTTAGTATATGGGCCTAGCTGACCCTCAACGAACAGGCATGAAGCAACATTCAACATTTCTTAACAACATTATTTTTAGTACCTTGGCTTTGTCCTCTTTTTCTGTGAAACCTATCAAAATGTTGTTTAGCAGTTTTTTACTATTATACCGTCATGGCTTTTAAAGTCGTTAAGCCATGACGGAGGCCATAGGGCGGCCTAAAAACTCCGTCACCAGAGTTGGCCACTTGCTCATACGAACTTACTTACTTTTTTACTATTTTACTATTTTATTTTATGTTAAATTTTTATGTTATTGTAGTTTTATGAATATGTGTATTGTACTTGTTTTACCTATGTTAATTTCTTTTTATTTTTTATTGATGTGTCCTAGCTATTACGCCTAAGAATAACAATTATTCTGTTATGTAATATCTAAGTGTACCTATATAAATAAATAAATAAACACTCGAATTTATTTTGACCCCTATTCAAATGTAGAGCGATCATTATCACGCTACAAATAATGACCTGTTGCAGAGCAAAACATAGCAGTGACGAAACAAATCTAATAAGTATGTAATAGCTTAATTTAACTCAACAATAATGGCAATTCTGAGTGTCGCAAAAGCTAAACTAAACTAACTAAAATTATTGCCATCCTTTTTATTCCCATCGCTATGAAAGGGACGGCAACAATTTTAGTTAGCTTAGTTTAGCTTTTGCGACACTCAGAATTGCCACTAATATTAAAGTTTTATCCTCTATTAAGAAATAACATTTGCAATTTTTTTATCCTGATATCATTCGTTTACGTTCTAAGTGAATAATTCGCTCAAAATAGCAACAAAGACTACAAAGGTTTATACTGCCAAGAACTAGCGGTTAATTGATTTCCGGAATCGAACTTGAACAAAGAAATAACTATTAATTCTTTACTATAAAAAAAATATATGTTCTACTAACAGGAGCCAACGTTACGAGAAAAGTTGTAAGGTTATAAGTTGGTACACTTAGCTGTTTATAATTTAACTAGCTGCGCCCCGCGGTGGTTAAAAGTAGCCTTATTATACATATAAACCTTCCTCTTCAATCACTCTATCTATTAAAAAAAACCGCATCAAAATCCGTTGCGTAGTTTTAAAGATTTAAGCATACATAGGGACAGAGAAAGCGACTTTGTTTTATACCATGTATTGATCAGTATAAGACGTCTGGCTAGCTTTGGAATGAACTTAAAATAGTGAAACTTTCATTATTCAGAATAGCACACGAGTGAATTTCGTTACTTACAAAAAACAATGGCAGTCAGCTCTTAAAAAGTAAAATATATTCCAAAGAGGAATATTCCAAGAGAAATCTTAACTTGCCTAGAGTTCGTAGCGCCATATTATCACTATATTAAATTCGACAAATGTTCTTATGTTCGTGTTGTGTTTCTGGCTTTTCGTAAAACATAACTGTACTCGTCTCACAAAATAAAAATCGCTGAATTAGATAACAGTCCCTTAACACTGAAAGTAATATAATAAAACACGTGTATGATTATGTTTACAAAGTGTGTTTGAAGGGCGTGATTGTTTTGTTTGTAGTTTCGGAAACTTACCAATCTATAACGGTCATTTGTTTGTTAACTTCGAAATATTTATTGCTCTCTCTAGTCAATTATTATCAAGAGAGACTTGGAGAGACCAAGCATCTTATACTTTGTATAGACATTATTTACCTACTCTAAATATTGATCAGTAAACATGACATGACACATTGTGTCGAATGTACTGGTTAAATAAAATATTCATATATCGATCTTATAGTCAAAGAAACAGCATGTCACAGAAGGATTTAATCTACTTATCAAGTAGGTTAGGTACCTATAGTGACTACTGTGTGTGTACTATTTATAAGCTTTAGAAAATGTTTATATGCACAAGCCAAAAAAAGCCATACCTAGTTGTATTTTGGGTTCACTAATAATTATCTTTGTTGAGTGTAGACCAATTTTATTATTTCCTGTTTGAAAGGTATTCTAGCTATTAGAACCCATTGTAAATATTTGATTGATGATTAAATCAATTCCTGAAATAATCAAGTACATACCTAGGTATACTCGTATATGTATAGATAGGTACATACTTAAGCCACTTTGTATTTTTTATAACATAAGTACCTCATACCTCACAATAATCACTTTGGAACTTTCGTCAAACTGTTTAAACTGCACTTGAAACTCGGAAACACCCATATTGCATTACTAACAAAAACCACTAGACTAGTAGGTAGATTGCTTATCAGATGTAATCAGTCATACACAATTTATCAATACAACAATAATTATTGAACACAATCTTCATTATTTTCAAATATTGTTAAATGTTTTTTTTTTTTGATGAATTGATTCTAATTTTATGCCTGTATATTATATAAAAGAGAGTAAGTTTTATCCTGTTAATTAAATTTGATATATTTTTCACTCCATGAATGATTTTAGAAACAAATTAATTTATCTAAAATAGTGAATGTCTTTCACGCTTTACTTAATTCATTTAATATTATTAAAAATCGTAAACTTGTATAAACTAAGATATCCAGCTATGTTAAGGATGAACAAATTACTGAATTCACAAGAGTCTAATTCAATTCAGTTCTGAGATAATTATTGTTTGTGTTGAATAATAATAAGCTTTGTTCAACATGACTGTGTTGGTCTAGTTGTATATGTCGGCTTTCGATACGAGGGTCGTGTGTTCAGATTCCGTGCACCAATGGATCTTGCGCCATGGAAAATAAATCTGAATATTAGCTCCAAAAGTTCACATGATGAAGGAGACATAATAAAATATTTTCACACTTCACACATCTATGGAATTGCAGACTAACGTAAAACTATCGTTGATTTAATAACTTAGCACTTAGCATTATTATTCAACTGAGTTCTACTTAGGAATCGAGTGATGGGTTCGAATCCCGCCCGTGCAGCAATTAATAATAATTTTTTGTTTTGTAAAATGTATGTTCATGTTAACATGAGTTATACAGTGAAGGAAAACATCATGTAGAAACTCCCAGGCTTGTTGGCTTAGTCAACCCCACACGAGTTTAGGTGCTGGGCCAGCCTAAACATTATCCCAGGCACTAAAGTATCCTGTTAGGTGAAGGCCAAAGATTGCCTCTTGACACTTCAGTAAATCATCTTGTGGTGGGTCCAATAAAAAGTAATTATTAAAATATAATGAATTTTAAACACCAAGAAAGTGTTCACATAAAAATATTATTAATTTTGATTGACAATGACTCTTTATCTGGGTGCAAGATTTCAATGTTTAAAAACCAATGATTTATTCAAAAAAGGTATTGGCAATAGTACATACCTGTTCTCCTGTAAGATCTGATTGCTGTGGTGTGTGATGACTCCGGAGAAGGTGAGTGCTTGACTGATGCTCTGTCCGATGGCATCCTGGGATGATATCACCAGATTCTCCACAGATTTCCTCCTACAAACATTGATTTTCCTCAATTATTTACAAGATCATTTCAGAAAATAAACACTGTTTTGATATAAATTATTTATTGCTAATTTAAGCTTGTTTCTAACAAGAGTAGGATAACCTATTGTTATTGATCTTATTGACTAAAGGATTTTTGACTTTGTTTAAATACATTATTTTTTAACAAGATAAAATTATTAAAAAATTGAGTGTCTATCTATAGTAAACAAGATATTGTCTGAAAAGAGTGGGGGAAGGCCTTTGCCCAGCAGTGGGACACAAACAGCTGTAACTAAATAATAATATTATAGTAAACATACGGATACAGTCGATAAGATGAGATATTGGAGTTAGGATTCATTTTCTGAGAACAGAATTGTATATTTCGCTGCCACATAATTCAGAGCCACATTGATTTATTTTAAGATTCACTGAATAAAAATATGAATAAAATACAAAAGTTTATACAATATCCATGTTGTGTGAATGAAGACTGACAGTTATGAAACTATCTTGATAAAACTCTGAATCTTGTACACACAGTAAAAGTAAACAAAAAATGTGTTTAAGTTTTTATATCACTGATACACACATTTATCATACTAATTCTAGAATAAATCTTGCCTGTAGGTTTCATAATTCGCAAAATTATGTATGTTCTGTTATTTACACAGAAACCGCTACTAAATAGGGCAGATTCTCAATTTATGCTAATGTGAACTGATATAACACTATCTGTTTTCCTACCTACAGCTTATCTGCCCTGAAGCTGCATGCAAATAGACAATTATGAGGGCTTAATCAGCGAGTCGGCACGAACAGTGCGATGACGACAGTAATAGTCTATCTATCATCCAACTGCAATGCAGAACAGCCACCAGGAGCAATGACCTTTCTTCATAATCCAGTTCCTCTCACTCTTTACATAAACTCTAACAAAGTACCTACTGACCTCTATTCCAAACAAACAATAACAGAGGCGCAGTACTTAGAAAATAAACAATAATAATTCTAAAATTAGGAGAAATGCGTCAACTTTACTCACATAGAAATAGCAATGTTCCTACTATCCAGCTCAGACGAAGTCATGGTAACAATGCTAGAAGTTTAGCTTTGTTTCCTCAGCTCGCAGGTTTCATGAGCAGTTAGGTTTTTTACTTTCATTATCTAAATTGGATTTTTTGTACAAATAGTACACAAAAATTGATCCGTCCGTCCGCCTGTGATCTCGCAATTTGAAGACTTGGCATTGACAGTCTGTCTGACTGACACTTGACAGTGACTTGAGTGACAAACACTTGATAAAAATAATGACAATGACAAAACATAATAACTTCACTTCACATCACACAAGTCAGCTTCATTCGATGTTATGTGTCAATGTCATTCATCACATGCATTAGGGATGGGCAAATGGAAAAAAAATATCGATATTTATCGTATCGATATTTTTCAAATATATCGATATATATCGCCCAAGAAATATCGATATTTCGATATATCGATATTTTTTGCCCAATAAGCAATTATTTATAAAAATTCGAAATTTTAAAGCAAATACACATCTGGCTGTTTTGACATCAGTTTTATTATTAAAAAAAAAACAGGTTTTTCATTGCATTGACCTATAAAAGAAAAATTAATTACACAACAAGTAATTTTAGTTTGTGTTTGAAGCAAAGAAAATGTGACGCATGAGCAGACAGCACAGCAGAGCTTTAAAAATATATCGATTTTGATATCTGAAAATAAATATCGAAAATTGATATATCGCTGGAAAAAATATCGCCGATATATATCGATATTTTTCTAAAAAAATATCGATATTTTGATATATCGATATTTTTTGCCCAAGCCTAACCAGCGTTGCCAGAATGTAACTTTTGTAACATTTTACGTTACTTTTGACCCTCTCATGTTACCTCCATGTTACACGACTCAATATGTTACTTTTGTGTTACTTTTAGGTCATTAAAAATAATCTTTAACTACCAGTTTAAATTAGCTACCCTGTCTCTATTCATTATTATGATGACGTTTTTTCATATTCATTGATGACAAAGTAAAAGAGAACGCAGTTAAAATTTATTAATAGGAAGCTATGTTCTCAATTATTATTGTATTTATATTTTAACACAAAATGCACCTCAAGAGAGCAGAAAATTGCTCTCTACTTACTAAATTGTAAACGGTTTAATAAACTTTTCAATTTGTCACAATTGTATTTATTATAATTCTTCGCTCCGCTCGCTTGGTTCAAAGCTCGATTAGCACGCGTTTTATCTTCTCTAGTAGGTATATTGCGAGCAAATTTTCTTAAAAAATTTTGCTCGCTTCGCTCGCAGCGTTCCGCGCAATGTAAAAACCGACCATAAATAAAGCAAGTGCCACGTTGCTTTTATCTTCTAAACATTTTCCAAATATTATCTAAGTTTGTCATGCAAAACTGAAAGTGGGAATGAATAGCCAAATAGACACACATCATTGATTGTAGGTATGTTTTTTCTTGTTCGTCATCACCAGTTGAACCTAATAATATTAAGTAATTGTTATTCGATCAACAATTAATATTATTAGGTAGGTACGATTTTTTCGGAGTTTAGCAAATGGAACAGGAAACTTATTTTAGTTTTTGTGTACTAAAGTGCTATAGTATAATAAAGTACCTATTGTGTCGTTTTCCATATAATCTAAGGTAATGTAACTTTTCTCGTGAAAATGTTACTTTTTGACCTGTCTCATGTTATATTTCACTATCTGCCACTGGCAACACTGAGCCTAACATGCATCAAAAAAATGTGGAAACGACGAAAATCTACACGTGAATTTATTTTTGTTTAGTTTTGAATAAAATTATCACGTAAATACAGTTATGGCAGACGATTCTGCATTTGATAAGAAAAAGGCTCATCGAGCGAAACAAGCTGGACGGAAGGCAGATAAAAAGAAAAAGAAAAATCAAATAGACCAATCTAACCTAAGTGCCCGGCAGAGAAACCCTAAAGCATTCGCTATCCAATCAGCTGTTCGAGCTGAAAGACAGTTCCGCCGACGTGAGGATGTTATTTCGAAGAAACAGCACATACCGAAAGTGGATAAAACTCCGCTGGAACCTCCACCGATAGTTGTTGCCATTGTAGGCCCTCCGAGGGTCGGTAAGACGACCCTGATCAACAATCTCATTAAAAGCTTCATAAAAACGAACGTGACAAGCACTAATGGTCCCATAACTATAGTCACATCCAAAAAGCGACGTATAACATTGATAGAATGCAACAACGACGTAAACTCCATGATCGACATCGCGAAATGCGCGGATCTAGTGCTGCTGCTCTGCGACGCAAGCTTCGGCTTCGAAATGGAGATATTCGAGTTCCTCAACATCTGCCAAGTTCACGGAATGCCGAAAATAATGGGAGTACTGACACATCTTGACATGATCAAGAATGCTAAAACTCTTAAAACCACTAAGAAAACTTTGAAGCACCGTTTCTGGACTGAAGTATACTCTGGCGCTAAATTATTCTACCTATCTGGTATTGTTCATGGTGAATACCTTAGAAATGAAATCAAGAACCTGGCTAGATTTATATCTGTGATAAAATTCAGGCCTCTGAGTTGGAGGATGACTCACTCGTACATCTTGGCTGATAGGTTGGAGGATATAACCAACCAGGAAAACATTCGGAAAGATGCCAAAGTAAACCGAGATGTAGTGCTGTATGGCTATGTTCGAGGAGTCCCGTTGATGAAGGATTCTACTGTACATATAGCAGGTTCGTACATTTGAATATCTAAAAAATATGCCAATACATTACATCAAGTGCTTGAAAAAAAAAACAAGCAATTTAACATTGCTCCATGTTAAATTGCTTGTTTTTTTTTTTTTCAATATTATTAACATAATTTGTTTAAAACTAATTCTGTATTTAATTTCAGGTGTGGGAGACATGAAAATAAGTGAACTATCATACCTCCCAGATCCATGTCCCCTTCCCAGCTATGAAAAGAAACGCCATCTCATGGAAAGAGAGAGACAGATTTATGCCCCATTCTCTGGTGTTGGAGGTATTGTGTATGACAAGGATGCAGTTTACATTGAGCTCCAAGGATCTCACTCACACAAGAAAGAAGATGAGGAAACCAATGAGAAGAAAGCATTGCTAAAGAGTGTTGTTGAAACAACTGAGACTGTTGATGAACAAATGCAGGAATCTGGCTTCCAGCTGTTCAGTAACGGAGCTGTCATATACCCAGACATGGTCAAAGATGATGAATATTTACCACAAAACAAAAAGAATGTAGCTTCAGATTCAGAGTCTGAGGGAAATGAATCAGATGATGATCAGTCTGATAATGACAGTGGTATTGATGATAATGAAAAGGATAAAAAGGAAAAATTACCATGGGACAATGACAAATCTGGGTCGGAAGATGAAATGGACACAGGAAACTCCAGTGCAGTTCAATCTGAAAATAAAACAGATTCAGAAGAATCTGATGATGAATCAGATCAGGAAGATTTCAGTACAAAATGGAAAGAAAAAATGGGAGAGAAAGCCACTGAAGCTTACTTTGATAGACAGAGAACTTCTAAAAACATCATGAAATTAGTGTATGGAGAATATGAAATAGGAAACAAAACTAAAGAAACTCAGAAGGATGAACCAGATGAGAGTGAAGATGACGAAATAGGTGGCCTTTTCAAAAAAGTGACAGACACTCAAAAGAAGAAATTGAAAGAAAAAGAACGCCTTGATGTGGAAGAATGCTCTTTCTTTTATTCACTTGACAAACCTAACATACCAGACTGGTCCAGTGATGATAACAAACAGCTGCTTATGAACAAATTTGTCACCGGAAAGAGATCAGCTGATGAAGATGCCTCTGAACTATTAAAGCTAGATGACGCCAGTGATGGTGATGATGAAGAAGTGTTTGGCGATTTCGAGGATTTAGAAACTGGAGTAAAGCATACTGCTGAAGCTGAAGAAACAAATGCTGAACCAGGAAATAAACGAAAAGCAGAAATTACGAAATCGGAAATACTAGACAAGAAAATGAAGTTGAAAGCCAAGTTTGACTCTGAGTATGACAATCCTGATGACCACAGAATCAAAGGAGACCACTCCTACTATGAAAACTTGAAAGCAGAAGCTTTGAAACAGTCAGAACTGAACAAATCAGTATTTGAAAACTTAGACCAAGGTCTGAGGATAGAGGTGGAAGGATTCAGACCAGGATTGTATGTGAGGATGCAGTTCAAAAACATGCCATCAGAATTTGTTACCAACTTCGACTCTAGCTACCCTATCCTGATAGGCGCTTTGAACATGGCTGAACAGAACATAGGATTTGTGTCTTGTAAAGTGAAGAAACATAGATGGTATAAAAAGATTCTCAAAACCAATGACCCATTGATTATTTCACTGGGATGGCGGAGATTCCAGACTCTTCCTATTTACTCGAAAATCGAAGATGATTTAAAATGCCGGTACTTGAAATACACCCCAGAACATGTCACCTGTAACATGCACTTTTATGGGCCAGTGACTCCTCAAAATACTGGATTCCTAGCACTGCAGACTGTTAGCAGTAATCATAATGATATCAAGCAGCTAGGTTTCAGAATTGCCGCGACAGGCAGCGTCAATGAGATCAACAAATCAACTCAAATCATGAAGAAGTTGAAGCTTGTTGGTACTCCTTTAAAAATCTACAAAAAGACTGCTTTTATCAAAGACATGTTTACCAGTACTTTAGAGGTGGCTAAATTCGAGGGTGCTAGAGTGAAAACTGTTTCGGGAATCAGAGGGCAGATCAAAAAGGCTTTGAACAAGCCAGAAGGAGCTTTCCGTGCAACTTTCGAAGACAAGATTCTGATGAGCGATATCATTTTCTGTCGTACATGGTTCAAAGTTGACGTGACGAAATTCTACGCGCCCGTTGTGAATCTACTGTTGCCGCCGGAGGCTAAAAACGCCTGGCAAGGCATGAAGACGAAGGGGCAACTGAAGCGCGAGCGCAACCTACAAAACGACGCGAACAAAGACTCGATGTACACAGATGTGAAACGGGAACAGCGAGTGTTCAAACCTTTGGTCATACCTAAAGAGCTACAAAAAGGATTGCCTTATAGATTCAAACCTAAACAGAAGACAACAACAATAGACGGCAAGATCACAAAGGATAAGTTCAAAAATAGAATAGCTGTGATCAAGAGTCCGTATGAACAGAAGGTCAGTAATATTATGAAGATGTTGAAGACCAATTTCGAGAAGAAGCAGGACACGCAAAAAGCGGCGACTGTAGAAAGGCTGAAGAAGCACAAAAATCAGCAAGAGGCTGAGGAATGGGCGAAGATGAAACGCCAGAAGGAAATCAAGAAGAAGATTTGTAGACAGCTAAGCAAAATGGGTAATAAAAAGAAGCCTCAGATGTAAGAGCATGATGTTGTTTTATTTTGTAGTTGTTAAAATATTTTTTAATGCTTTTACTTATATTAAAAAATGTCACATAAAAGGCATGAGTCAATTAGTATGTTTTGAATGTGGCTCTGACTGCCCCATAATTTTTAATCCCCTAAGATAAGAGTCCAAGTAAAAGATGCAACGCACCAAGAAAAAGAATCAGGCAAGAACAAAAGGTAGAGCAAACAGTACCTCTCTATAGACTCTATTGTAGATGCGGGCTTTGTTTGAAAATATTTAAATAAAACAAATATTTGTATCGTGTAAATTGTATTTACCTCTTATCATAATGCATAACTGCCGTCATCGCACTTGATAAATATTTTTACAAAGGTTACACAGTAGTACAGATTACATTGGTCAAAATAATCATTGTTTAGGATAACAATTTTGACTGGGACCCACGCGACCGCAGTCGACGGGCAAGCATTTCGAGGAAGCTGGAATGTTAGCAATGGTTATGTAGGTTACATGTCCGACCAACACTAGCGGTATTCACTATAAGAAGCTATGCGATACATAATGCCAAATTATATACATTCGAAATTTCTCTAATCTATTTTACATTAACTCCTTATTGTGAAGGTAACTTTACTCTTTGGTAGCGCAAGCCAGTAGGACTTGCTTGGAAAAATATTTTCGTTCGTTCGATACCCGATGGTCATCGAACTTGTTGGAATGTGATACAAAATTATTCTATTTATTGTTCGATTCGCCCGGCATCGAGATTGGCACTTGTGGAGGTTACTTACAGGACAGCGGGTGACCGCGGACTGTTTAAAATATGGAACAGATCTGTACAGGCTAACATTAGTGGGATCGGATCGGATTATCTACTAGAGGATGTCGCGAATGTGGGTAGAGTAGAGACCGCCTGCGCAGTGCGCCCTCTAGCGGCCACCGAGGTAAGCAGGGGCGAGGCTGCGCGACGGACGAGGGAGAAACAGTTACACAACATCCCTCTCAAACCTTTTTACAAAACCGTAGCTACATCAAAAAGCTATACACTAACAAAGAACTAAATAAACATCTCGTTATTATAGTTGCACTTTATAAAACTTTATGTATTCGCTATAATATGTATAGGTACAATATATATTTTAATAATGAAACGAATGATGTGTATGAATGATATAGGGAGCGTCAAGTTTACAGACGTTCCCGATTTTAACGCTTAACAACTATTTCATAAAGTCCAATTTCGTTCGAATTGGTGTAACGCATTCGCTGACTAGCCGGCGTAATAAAATCTATAGCACTGGATATTATTTATAACAATACATAGCTACTGTAATGTATGCCTACAACGTTGCGTGAAACCACTGCTCGTGTGGAGAAATCGTTTCAGACAACCCTGTTGGGTGTCAATTCTGTTTTATACTTTACAAAAATATCTAAAATAAACTTGACATACCATAAACTGCTACCACAATCTCTATCGAAATGACAGTGGCAGCGAGAACGAATGACATGACAAATTAAGTTTTGAAATAAACATACACAACAGAATTAACACCCTGGTCCTACTCGATCACACTTGCATCTTTGCAAGAGCGCCAAATTTCATACATTTCATTAATTTAGATTAGCCACACTCATTTTCATTCTATTAATAACACGTTGCAGAACAATCTCTTACAACGTCCAAATTACAAACCAATCTATGAAGTTCATAGGTTCTCATATAAAAGAGCGCGGGGCATTCCCTAATATTATAATACTGTTACATCTCTATACATTACTTATTCCAACAGATGTATAAATGAGCGGCCTTTGCGCTTCAATAAATTGTGATTTTAAGACAACCAGACATGATTACTGAGGTATTATTTGTCCATAACCAATTTGCATTACATTTTCGCTATAATATAATGTAATAACTTAATAAATTAAATTCCTAGTCAATAAATAATTGTAAAATTATAATGATATCTTAAAAACATCTAATAGTTTGAACACATCCTAGCTAAATATTGCTAAAATTACAATCTACGCTCGATAGAAACGCTATCATATAGAAAACATGTATTTACAGTATTGGCTAAAGATATACACTTCATATACTAAAATGTTTAGCTATACAATTGTAATATTTATTTAATTAACTACAGCGTTAAACTATCATGAACTCATATATTTATATTTTCTATATGCATTTAAAAATCTTTGTTTACAGCCAATTAATTAGTGGGACCTCCTCACTCGCTCACACCGCGAGGCAAGTCTGGCTTCATCAATACCAGGTAGGTACTATGTATAACAAAAATACACAAAAACTTTAAAATACAACTGGAATTCTAAGTCAGAGCCAAAGCAAGAAAGCTGCCCTAACAGCACGACAGCTGTAAATTTGTACACTTTTAGGACTCAAATAGCGCCAAGAATAAACGGTCCGGCGCACTAAAAATGTATATAATGCATAACAAAAATATACCTAGATAATCAGTATTCGTAAAATACAAGATTACCTACAAAACGACTCTGTAACAATGCTGTACACAAGACTAGTATGCGCGCTCAAGTCTGTTTTTAAGGAAAATAAGTCTGTACCGGTAGACGAACAGAGGAGAGGCACACATTCCACCACGGACCGACGTCACCCTGACAAATTTCATAATACAGAAAATGATAAAAACATATAGGTACCTATTGCAAAAATAGTGACCGCTGTCAGAAAATCTTTAATAAGTTTTATGAACACTTTCTAAAGGGTTAATGCCCGTTTTCACCAACGACTCCTAAACAGTCTCCTTACTAAGTATTACCTAAGCTAGGTGATCCCTTAAATCCCCCTCCTACCTAAATTCATTTTCACCAAGCTAGGTGACCCCTAGCGAACCACTACCTAACTATAAGTGATGTATTTTACCGATTCAATTTCATTCATTCAATTTCTGGTTTTTTACTGTCAACATGTAGGCTGTATGTTGATTGTCTATGCTTTAAAAATAAATAGTGTTTGTTTGACATCAAATTTGACATGTTTGTTTTGCTTTAAACATATTATTAAAACTGTGATGAATTGGTTTCCTAATTACAATAAACGCAAGAGGGGAAGACAGTTCAAAAGGTGGGAAGACGAATTAAAGGAGTTTGCAGGGAAAACATGGATTCGAATTTCAAGAGATAGGGAGAATTGGAAGAAGTTGGAGGAGGCCTTTGCCAAGACGGGGCAATCAGATAACAGTGCTGAATAATTGTCGATGTCATACCTACTTAATTATAAAAACCATGTACATTTTTATCTGTAATAAAGGCTAATAAATAAAATACATATTGCGTTTCGAGTTTATGATAATTGTTATTTCGTGTGCTTGAACTTTTTATTGTCCTGGAACTCAATTTTTGATTCAATTTTTGTCAACAGGAAAAGGACACTTCCTTTAGTTAAGATTTATCTTCGAAAAAAGTCCACGTCCTCAAACTTTTGGAAGAAATCAATTCTCTCACAAAATATCTGTAAAAATATGGTCGATCCCATAATACACGATCTGTGATCACTTCTATAGCCTCAATAACATCAATGAAATCACTCATTTTTAATAATTATAAATATTAGCAAACATTCACAAACTGATACAACTGTCACCTATCTTTAGGACCCCGAATTTCGGCCCCCTAAATTTAGGTAACACTTAAAGCTTTTAGGTGACGGATTGGGAGTGGTGAAAACCATTTCTTTCTAAGGTGTTCCCTAAAATGAGATAGGTGTCACTTAAAATTTAGGATTTGTTGGTGAAAACGGGCATAAGTGTTACAAAAACATTTGAAGCTGTTTGTTTGTTCGTTCATTCGTATGAGCAAGTGGCCAACTCTGGTGACGGAGTTTTTAAGCCGCCTAAGCTGTTTGTAGTAAGCATAGATAGGTACTCTAACTGAACCTAGGACAAAATGTTCCTTGCGAATCACACCAAAGGTTACACCTACTGTTAAGACAATGCTATTGTAGGTACCTATCTAAAAATAAAAAGACATTTGTCAGGGTCAGGTTTCCCGTGCATTCATCTATAAATCTATACATTATACACACCTCGTCGAGGCACTTGGTAGACAACACACAAGTACTTCAACTAGCGACAAATCTGACTACAGAACAACTAGCTTCGGATATTTGTTTCTAGTTGAAACACGGTTTAATACTAATCTGTAGAATACATCGTAACCGAGACTTGTGGCGCCACCTACAACTCAAATAATGTTGAAGTTTATTTTGTTTGGTTTGGAATTCTAGGTGGCAGCACATGTGATATTAGCTGGGTGTTGTTGCCTAATAAAGTTCTAAATTTATATTGTTTTGTTCTTTATTATGCAACATGTCCCTGTTGCAACTAATATTTGGCATCAGAATATAGGTACATTACACAAGAATGCATGTTTGCTATGTAATTAGTCGTACAAAGAGTGATTTAATTCTTTGTTCATAGGTACTCTTCGTCTAATTAAAAAGCAAAACAATATGTAAGTGTAGGAAATATTAATATTTGTTAGAGATATCGCGGATTACATGTTTTAAGTACATAAACCTACCTTATCAGAGCACTTCGTTACTTACATAAAGCATTTGACTAACTTTAATCATTTATGTAGGTATTTAAAAGTATACTAACGATATATTTTATTTATTTTAGGTTATTTTGAATATTTTAACAGTACCTAAATATATGTAGTTGGAAATACAAATCTTGACATTATATCTGATATGATCTGCTCTTCCTTTAAAAAAAAATGTATAGGTAAGTAGGTAGGTACACCATAATGTTGTGAATAAAAAAAACAAGAACGAAATATTACAGGGAGCGGTAGAGTCTTTACATCAATAAGGCATTTAGATCCTAAGAAGATGTCTAAATGGGTATTAAAAAGTGAATATTCATATACGTAATTAAAATGGTAGTCTAAAAGTGTTTCCGGAAATGTTAAAATACACAAAACCTCCTATATTTTACCTTCCGAAACCAGTACGTCTTCACATACACGTAACAAATGACTCTGCTTAGGTACACATGGCATTCGATACACTCAGTCAGTTACCTACTACTTTTGTACCACAAACAAAATAAATAATTTATAATGACTAATTCACTAACCGAAACCGGGCCTAGAGAAGTTCTAGTCAAAGCGTCAATCGATGGCAAACGACAACACTTCAAATGAAACTTTTCTAAAGCCGACTTGCACTTACCATAACCAGTTGAAGTAGGCAGAGGTTAACTAGTTAGCATGACAAGGCAAGTCAACTTCGCCCCATAAAGCTGAATTCTTTAACCAAGCGGACTCTCAAATATCTACATTAACATTTTTCTTGTATACCGAGAAACAGGAACTCGAAAAATTTATAAAATGTAACAAGTGCCAGTAGTATCTAAATTAATTTTAACTCACAGATTTGTTTTAAATTTCATAGGTTGTAATTTTTTTTATAAGGTTTATTGAAAGAAGTCTGATGTCAAAGAATAGCACTCTACGTTGGACATACAATTTGTAGGTACGCTTTAGCGTCTTTGAGCGTTTTAGGGTGTGTGAACTGAAGAGCCAATGACAGCTCGGAGAAAATGCACACTAAAACAATGCGTGTACACACTAAAACAAACAGACATACAGACTTTTTGAATCATAATATCTGTGTTCAGTTATTGAGAAAGTTTATTTAATGAAATATTTCTTTTAAGTACCTATCTAATTTATTTTTATTCACTATTCGCAAGGAGTAGTGTGTAAGAAATTAGGCTTTTTTAGGAAAATGAAATAAACTAGTTGTAATAGCGAGTGAGTTCCTGTTGTAGTATCACCGGATTCGCTTATTAGTTCCTTCCTACCTACCTTCAAGGGTACTATTTACATGGTATCTTTCTCACTGCACTCACTGATGTTCAGTGAGTGAGTGAGTGAGTTTATTTTCAGTGGTGGGTTCGTTCGAAGCAAGAGTCAGTGAACTAGTAATACCTCATCACACAACATTCAGCAACATTTCACAGAGCCATCAATACATTCGTTAAACAATCGCAATCTCAGTTCAGTTTTGTACCAATTTAAACTTCTTATCTGTCTTAGTACAAAACAAGTCAAGCACTAAGCCATGGATCATCATTGCCCATGGATTAACGCAAAAAAAAACTTTTCGTTTTAAAGTTTTTTCTGGTAGGTAAGTATGCATCTTGTGTCAGGATTATATTTAGTCTTTGTCATATAATAAGGCAGAAAGGGTTCAAAGAGAATTAATTAACTTTTTTTCATTTCGCTACTATGATTTCATTTGATCGTCGTAATATCACAATACACAGCTATTTCATAATCAAGTTAGCAAAAACTATTTCATGTATCACTTTGTATCACTCGGCTCCAGTGAGTCAGTGAGTCACTATACAACATCACAGAACTATTTCATGTATCGATTCACTTGCTCACTGAGGTGGATCACTCGTGGCAGTGAGTGGCATATCACATGAACTAATTCATGTTACAAATCTCTAGCTCACTCGTCGTGGCTTCACTAGGGGTGTAATCACTTTACGTGGGTCCGGTGTCCTCGGTCGGTGAGTCACTCGGTCCAGTGAGTGTGTGAGTGAGTGAGTGAGTGTGCTAGTTCATGGTGTGATGTCAGGAGGTGGCTGCATGGTCGTGTCTCGCGTCAGCGCGCTCAGTACCTAGCGCTACTAGGTTACTGAATTCAACTTCTAAGACTTGTCGTGCCTGGAAGATCAATAATAAAGTTATAATGTTAAAACACAGAATGTAAGATATCAGAAAGATATTCTATCACAATGCTGCATCAGACAAAAGACAAAAGATTATATTTTCAATAGATTTCCAACGCTCTTCCTTCATATCTGACAAAATGTAACTTCAAACTTGCTAGCCTTAATTTGTAATTAAGAATGATTAGTATTTCGAGCAGTCTCAATATCGTGCAGCGAGAGCGCTGGAAAAAAGAAAAGAAGAGAGGAAAGAAGAGTCTTTCCGACACAAAATACATTTTGTTTCGACCAGGATATCCAGGCACTAAAATGATCTCCCGTAAATAAGAAGCCGGTAAGCCGACGTAAAACCTAATAAGAATTAATAATTAATATTGTCAAGATTTTGCTAGATGTAAGTAAAGTTGTAATGTCTTAGGTTAAGTACCTGTATAGTTACAAACTTTTTGAATAAATAAATATTGTTACCTGTGTGTTTTGCGTGGGTATTTGCAGCGCGAGCGCCATGCTATTAGCGTCGAAGGTGTCATCCAGCGCCACCAATCCGCCGTGCACGCCGCTCTCACTCAGATTGTTCGCGTACTCCTGCAACATTACACGTAACGCTCCATAAGATGGGTTAAACAAGCAATCGTGACCTCAGGGGGTCTATCACGAGTTAACCGTATTGAATACTATCCTCGATACCGAGTCAAGTATTACAAATGTATGGGAATCTTGTGCAGCACCGCTCTCGGTAACTTACCTGAACTAATAATTCCATACAGGTAGCGAGGATAGTTAGCTATACCGAATATATCCGGATTTTATACTACGAAACTATGGATTCACTGCATTTTTCTCCCTCTCGGCGGCACGCTCGCTGTTCGTCCAGATACCAGGTGAAGCGCTCGTGGCGAAGCTTGCTAGTCGTTCTTGACAGATCGTCGAAGTTAAGCAACGTTATGAGCGGTCACAACTTGGACCGCAAGTGGCATTATTAGTTGAGCGCTTCCGTGCTTCGGAGGGCACGTTAAATTGTCGGTCCCGGTTTTTAAAGTCGTTAAGCCATAACGAAGACTTTTAGGCGGCCTAAAAACTACGTCACCTGTGATGGCCACTGGCTCATACGAACGAACGAACGAACCAGGGCCCTTACTCAGCAAAACGAAAAATGAAGTTTCGTGACAATTTTTGGGGTCAGCTTATGTTGGTGGATACTGAATTCGTAATAGTTCACCAACATAATTAGAACCCGAAAATTGTCACGAAACTTCGTTTTTCGTTTTGCAGAGTAGACGCCCAGGTCTATGGTGGATATGGTATTACCACGGTGTATATTTTTTCATGGCGCACAGAGTATTATACCTTGAGTCCGATGCCTTGCAGCCAGCGCTGCAGCCGCTCGTTGGTCCACACCATGACGTCACGCGGCGCGGCGGGCGGCGCCAGCTCGGCTGCGCGGCGTCTCTCCTCGAGCGCGCGCACAGAGTATCCCACGCGCTTCAAGCACGCCACGCCGAAGTGGAGGGACGTTCTGTTGGGACATGGCATTAAAGAAACGTCAAACAAAGTACAGTGGACCCCCGATAATCCGGCCCCTGTCTAATCCGGCGCCCCCTGTAATCCGACATGACTTAGAATGTAAATATGTACGTATAATATATAGATTCTTGTCATTAGATATGTAATTTGTCGGATTACAAGGTACTCTTTCGTAAAAAAATCCGGACTATAGGGGTCTTAGGCAGTGCTCTATAATCCGACAAATTTGATAGTCCGACACTGCCCTGCATAATGTTTGCCGGATTACCGGGGGTCCACTGTATAGGCTTTTAATGAGATAAATATTGTAGACAGACATTTGGTTCTGAGATAATCGAAGTAGGTATTGTGCCATTATCAAAGTATTTTTAAATTAATGTTATTTTTACAATGTGTAATTGCTGTTGGCGTTGCCTAAATAAATGAATAAAGAAATTGATTTTCTCAGATCTTTCGTTTTTAAAGATACTTGGAAGACTCTAAAGGGGTAGTCAGTAATTTGTTTTACCTGTGAAAACTGTCGACCATCTTGAGCTGCGTCCGTAGATCCCGCTTCGTGAGGTGTTCCAGCATCCGCGCGTCCACCAGGCACTCCATGAACGTCGTCCTGTACTGAGGTAATCCTGAAACATATTACATTTAAATCATTATTTTTTAGTTTGAGTCTGGTCGAGCACTTATGTGCTGCTACTACTATTACTACTACTACTATTACTACTACTACTAATACTACTACTACTACTACTACTACTCGTGGTAGGCAACGCACACTAGGCGACAGGCGACAGCGAAAAATCGGCGACTAGACGCAACGACAGACCGCGGCCGACAATTTTCATATTTTGTTCAAAGCTCCGCACACTAGGCGTCAGTCGCCCAGTCGCGAAGACAAGCTTTATCTCTTTTGCATTCTGTCTGTCTCCTATAATGATTTTGATACTTGGCATGTTACTTTTGTTTCACTATTTCAAATGTTTTGTATTGGTGTTTACAATGTTGGAGACTCCAATAAATAAATAAATAAACAAGTTAACCTAGGCGCATACTAAACTACATCTGAGCGCTTCCGTGCTTCGGAGGGCACGTTAAATTGTCGGTCCCGGATTTTAAAGTCGTTAAGCCATGACGGAGGCCATTGGGCGGCCTAAAAACTCCGTCAACAGAGTTGGCCACTTGCTCATACGAACGAACGAACTAAGCGACAGGCGTCAGCGACAGCTCGTCGAGACTTGTCGGGCAGTGTGCGTTGCCGTGTATAGTCGGTTGTTACCTAATGAGGGTAGCCACACATTCCCGATCCACTCGTGGTTCATGTCCCCGAATGCGAGCGCGGCGCACGCGGTGCCGCGCGGCGCGGACGGTGACGTCAGAGACACCATCTCCTGGATCGCCAGACGAAGCTTCAGCCGGTGCAGCGGGTTGCTTATACCTGGGGAATCATTACATCATCATTCTCCTCCTTATCCCACGTTAGGTGGGGTCGGCATAACATGTTTTCTTCTTCCACTCACTTCTATCACTCAACTCTCCTGAGACGCAGAGGTTGCGGGTTCGATTCCTGCCGCGGGAGAAATGTTTGCATGATCTGCAAATATTTGTCTCGGGTCTGGGTGTTTTCTATGTATAATATGTATGTATTTACAAAAAAAAAACTGTATATAAGTAGTATATCAGTCATATCTGGTTACCATAACATAAGCATTCAATTGCTTAGCTTGGGACTAGATGACGCTGTGTGGAATGTCCAAGGATATTTATTTATTAACTCTGAATCTACTCCTCTAACATTCATATCCTCTTTCACACAGTCAAACCACTTTTTCATCGGCTTTCCTCTACTTGCATGCCCATCCACACTCATACTATAGCTCGTTTGGTTGACCTGGAAAATCTTACAATAATCTGGTAACATTCATAATAGTCTAACTAAAGGCTAGTATTAGAGATTAGATACAAGATAGTATGAGTGTCTGTCTGGAGATCAGTGGTCTCTGCCTACCCCCATGGGAAAGAGGCGTGATTTTATGTATGTATGTGTATGTAGTATTAGTGTTCACTGTTTTTAGAAAAGACAACATGAGTAGGTATACAAATACAAATACTTAAAGTTAAGTATTGTTTTTCGATTTGTGAACCAAATGAAAAAAAAATTAGAGAATTCAGAGACTGCACTCAGACTTGAGTCTTGGCTAAAGTATCGATTTTTTGACAGTTTTCTTTGGAAATTGAGTGATGAATCACCGCTTGAGACACCATTGACCCTTGAGTTTAGACTCTAAATACGAACTTTAGAGTCCATAAATAAATAAAAAAAAGCCTTTTATTTCTCTTCTCCAGTTTTGAATCTTAAAATTAAACTTATTCCTAATACTATATATCTATTTAGAGAACCCTTTGCAGGTGAAGGCCTCCTCCAAAGCCATCCATTTGTCTCTGTTTTGCAACTCGAAGCCAGTTTGCAGTTTTTTTGATGTCGTCGTCCCAGCGCGTGTATGGTCTCCCTATGGCCCGCCGACTCTTTGGACCTTCCCAGTTCGTAACTCTCCTAGTCCATCTGCCATCTTGCAGACTCCATACTCAAGCGTAAATCGTATCACAGGTCACTCACCGATCTCCCGCTGTATCTCCTGATCAGACAGCGCTGACATGATGGCCCCGCTCTTCACATTAGCCCGACAAGCCGCCACGTACCACGCGGGCATGCCCACCCATAGCTCCAGCCAGGCCACCACAGTGGGACCGTTCCAGAGAGCAAATGGGGTTCCGGCGCGCATCGCTTCTCCAAGTAACTCGTGCCGGTAGTCCCGATCTCTGTTAACAATATGTCTTTTAGAGATGCATCCAAACTAAATCTAAACACTCATATCACATCACACTTCACACTAATATTATAGAAGTAAAAGTTTGTGTGTGTAGATATGTAAGTTTGTATGTGTGTTTGTTACTCTTTCACGCTCGACTGGACGGATTTAAATGAAATTTGGTACCAAGATTGCTTATACCCTGGATAAAAAATAGGCTACTTTTGATCCCGGTATTTCCATGGAACGGGAACTATTCACCGCTGGAAACACCGCGGGGCTCAGCTAGTTATAAATGTGAAATTTGTAGAAAATAACCGGTGTTACGGGTCACCAGTAGGCCTAACGTCGAGACGACAAATGAAATATCTCGATAATGTCGAACTACTTTAACTTACTATGCTACAGAGGACAGAGAATTTTGTCGACGACGAGAAGGTTTGTCGTGTTGCACATGTTAGGCCTACAGTGCAATAGTCATTCTGTATGAGTTTGATTACTTACTTGGACTTGCCCCGTCCGTAGTCCTGCAGGGGGTTGTCAGCGGGCGGCGCGTCGTCCGCGAGCGAGGCCAGACCGAGGGATGAAGTAGATGACAGCGAGCGCGGAGCAGAGCCTTGCTGCATCTGTGAATACAAATCATTTATTTATATATATATACAATCATGTAAACTTGGCGGTTACAAAAGTGATTATCCGACTTTTAAAATCAGATTGTTTTGAAATTAGCCAACCCTCGTACGTTCGTTCGTATGAGCAGTGGGCAACTCTGGTGACGGAGTTTTCAGGCCGCCTAAAGGCCTCCGTCATGGCTTAACGACTTTAAAAGCTGGGACCGATAATTTCCCCCAAAGCACGGGAGCCCTCAGCTGATAATGCCACTTGCGGTCACCCATTCAAGTTGCGACCGCTCAGAATGTTGCTTAACTTCGATGATCTATCAAGAACGCCTTAGCAAGCTTCGCCACGAGCACTTCGACCTTCCTTGACGCGTGTTGGTTTATTATACTTAGCAAGTTATACAAGTTTATTATAAGAGTTAGAGAGCTTAACTAATCTGACTAGAACTCACCGGTAACCCAGCCTTCTCCTTTTTACTAAAGAACCGTCCTAGCAAGTTCCTTATTCCCCTTGTCTTCTGTTGATGCATAGAGGCTATAGGTACGGCCGACGTTGCCGCAGCCACGCTTCATTGACTTTAGATTGTTAAGGGATCGCTTTTAAAAAAAACGCTAGGCCCACACCACCAGGTTCTTGCCTGATTCTTTCCCTGGTGTAAGGAGTCGCGTTGGAACAGGCATTAGAATCACCTAGCATGTAAAACGAAACTTAAGTGATCCTTGAGGTCCTACAAGAATAAATGATTTTTCTTTCTTTCTTTCTTTCTTGTCTATTTTCCCGCCTAGGGATCTTGGATTGAACTATAATTCATTCTGACAACTTACCGGTAACCCAGCCTTCTCCTTTTTACTAAAGAACCGTCCTAGCGAGCTCTTGATGCCCCGTTTCTTCTGTTGATGCATAGAGGCTATAGAGACGGCCGAGGCCGCGGCAGTCACGCCCCGCGGTAACCCGGGCGAGGCACCTCCGCCCCAAGTGCTAGCCGACATCGACATAGACCCGCCGATAGATTCTTGGCTCGAGCTGTGTGAAGAGAATGGTTTGAACAACAATTCTAAGGCTTAGTTCTAGGTCGCGCCACGTAAAAAGAGCTTGGTCGGGGAAGTAGTGGGGGTATGTTTGCGTCTGTGTTCACTCGCTGTCGAACCAATAGCACTTGCTAAATTAAGGGTATGAAGTGCGCCGCGTTATCTCTCCACCAATCATCGACCACTGCGCAGTTTGACAGCCAGCGCTCTTTTTACGTGGCGCATTCTATAGATAAAAACTAACCCCCTTATGCATATTGGTTTAGTAAACCTACTTTAGCTTAAACTGATATTAAATCTGTTGTTATCTCTTTTCATTGACATAAGAGTAACAAGAAAAAAACAGTCTTTAAACCTATATTAATTATTATTTATTTATACGCCTTTATTTTAACCTATTCATAAGGATTTTTCAATTCAACGATAAAGAAAAAAGAGACGGCAACAGATTTAACAGCCATTTCAGCTAGGAATAACTCCATTGTGAATAACAGGGTTAATAATATGAAAATGGGATAAGATAGGCGTTCATTAGTTACTTTCTAAATAACTTTACTGGAAATCTAAAAGTAACAAATGCCTGCCAAGCCCTAGCCAGAGATGGTCTCAGCCATGAGAGCGTTACTTCTCACTCCCCTTAGCTTACTTGTGACGTTAGTGACGTTACTCAAATATGGTGAAACGAGCCCTAAGAACTTACACACAAGTATCAAATTAACTGATAACTAACTCCTTGGGTTTTACTTGAAAAGAGACATTTTGTTTATGGCATAAAAATGTATCTTTGAAAGACACATTTTTAAGTGACTTTTTTTTAAATTGGAAGCCTAGCTTTTGTCTAAAATGGAATTACTAAATGAGTCCTAGCATACCACACAGGGGAAAAACAATAAATAAAAACAACGTACCATTTAAAAAACAAGAAATATGGTCCAATGTAACATGAAACAGTTAGTAATTCCATTTTAAACTTTATTAAGTAGGTATCTAAACAAAACAATTGCGCAAAAATAAGCACTACATTAAAATATCCGTCTGAATTTGTTGTAAAATCGTTCAATATTACAACAAAGTACTTTTAAAGTAATTAGCGTTTTTGGTAATTACTTAATTTTAATTTTAACTTTACTATTACTAAGTTTTTTACAAGTATCTTCCCACGCCTAATTAAATTAAGAGAACCATCCAAAAATACTATCTATTTATCGATCATTTTATAAATATCACCATTTCTTAAATATAACTAGCACTTTTCACTAAGCAAGGGTGATGAAACAGATAACTATCAACAATTCTGTACAGATTTGACTTCATGCACAATCTATGCGGTGCATAGTTGAACAACGTATCTGGACAGTCGCACCAAATGGTAGCTAGATTCACATCAGAGTGTGGTTTGTACTTTATATCATAGATAGGTCTTGGCCACCTGTGTATGGGGATCCGGGCGAGGCTTCCCGACATGACGGAGCTCCTGGCAGCGTGAAAGGAAGAGTTTGTTAGTATTTCTCTGTGAAAAAATGTGTTAGTTACGAAGAGATTTTACAAATAACAAGAAATGTGTGCCGAGTAGTTACCGACACAGCACGGATGAGCGACAAGCTTCGACGATTTATCATAATCATAATAATTTATCATGAAACGCTACGCAAGCTACAAACACGAGCGCAAATTGCATATAACTCATTTAAACCCAGGGCAGACAAATGTAGAAGTAGCAAGTACTCCACGTAAGAAACAAATTAGGGCGATAAGGCCGTCCATTGTACATTTTTACTACGTTTTAGTTATTCTGTTCTTAGGTTAATTAAGGTGTGCAATAAAGAATTTTCATTCATTCATTCAAGGCGTCAGATGCATAGTTCCAATTTGATCTCCTGGAAAAGTTATTGGGATATTTAATGAATTTTATTTTTAGCCATGCAAGAAGACACTCACGAGTCATAAGGTGTCTGGTAGTGCGTTCTCAACCGATCCCTCTCAGCATGTATAGCGCGGGCCGCTCGTTCGAGACGCAGCGAGCGAGCCGTCAGTGGGGACTCCGCCCCTTCAGCGCCCTGGGGAATAGACCCCATCCCGCCAACTCCTGCGCCCCCGCCGTCGTCGCATAACTGCATCTGTGGAGGGAAGGTTGGATCTCGGTTAGCACAATGTGATACCTATTTTGTTGTATGGTTAAATTGGTGGAGATTTCACACGTAATCAAGCACTGAATTAAGCAAAGCTTGTATTGTAGGATCCTTTAGTTAGTCCAAGTAAGAATCAGTTATGGTATAAAAAGACACGATTTTTACATACTTTAAATTTTATCATGACTATTTTATTCATAGCATAAAGACTGAATGCCTGTTTAGAATATGGTGAAGGGTGAAGGGTATCTTTATCCATAAATTTCTGATTCTGAGGCCGGTATTCAGAGACCTGACTCAAGCGTCGATTTGAACTCGGTTCAGCGGAACTCTGCTTAAGCATTGATTCGTTGCTTAAGTATCGTTTGTATTCAAGAACGTTGCTTGAGTAAATGCTCAGCTAAATCGAGTCTCAAGTGTCGATTCCTTTTTGTTTATGAATTCAGTCTGTTCTCATTTACATTTTTAATTTATTTTGTACTTCCATTCCGTTATACGCAGAAATTCAAAATGCCTGGATGAAAAATTAATGGCGACTCTCGAAAGTGAAGTAAAAATAACGTGTAACGGAACGACTTTAGAAAACTGACAAATTTATTCATTCATACGTCAGTCGTCAAGCAAGTCAATCAAATTTCAACAATCGCCAAATCGCGGGATGAAAATGTGAAATCAATGAATTTATTTTTACGCTTTGACCAAAGACAGGTAATACTGCTTGGTTATCGGCGGTAGTGCTTCTTGCCCTGGTCTGATGCATCATCACATCATGTAGTGTTTGTAGACACAAACGTTGTGGAAGATAGCACCAGCACTCGTTGAAGATGACGAGACACGATTCACGAAGGATCTCTCTCAACAAGCTTAGCCTGGACATGATCTAACGATTAGCTGTTTCCCGTGACTCCTATAAACTTTATTTAATACGTTTTAAATAAGTGTGTGTAAAATATTAAATAAAAACATTATGGTAGTTTTGTCAATATATTTTTTATTTTACCCCAGCCAAACCAAATGTGTTTAGGTTATGTACGTAGGTAGAATTTTCGACTTATATAAAGTAGGTAAGTAATCCTTATGAGTACCTACCTACCAAGACTAAACTAATAGTATTCTTTTATCTGTGCTAATACTAACTATAAATTCACAAGTCCTTATAACATTTGTCTGTATGAAACAGAAACAAGGTCCCCATGCATATTTTGAAGTCTTGTCTTGTGTGTCCGTTATTCTAGCATGCTTAGATGACCTCGAAAATACAACGAATCGAATATATTATCCATTTTTACTGAAAACAAAACAAAAATGCTATCTGAGTAAATGCTCAAGCGTGGTCCAGACCACTCTCAACCATTTACTCAGATTCCTTTGAAAAATGTCAAACTCAAGCATCGATTTCATTTGATTGAGGTTTCTGAATAAGGAATTACTCAGGTGAACTCGACTCAGCTGAACTCGACTCAGCTGAACTCTGATCAGCAAAACTACTCTCAAGTAACGTTCTTGAATAAGAAACGATACTTAAATCGACGCTCAAGCACAGATCGACGCTTGAGTCAGGTCTCTGAATACCGGCCTGAATCTCGGATGGCAAAATGTGTTTGGCAGGTACATAAATGGCAAATATTGGTGGATGTTTCACACCCGCAACGCCATGTTGCCCAGTTTGCACATTTTACGTTGTTTACATAAATTACATCAACTTTTATGTTAAAAAAAGTGATATTTGTGAGTTTCATCGATCTTTAGCTACCTAATAATATTTTACAAAACATTGAATGCGTCAGGCGGTTAATTTAACTCATTATACCTATAAACAACACTTAAGCGTTTTCTAACTAAATTTCCTATTTTATGTAGCTTAAGCAATGCAGGGAATACATTTCATTTTACATCAATTAGTTATAAAGCATTGCGCTTTAGCTCACACTTTTATTTGCATAAATAACAATATTTAAGCTTCTGTACCAATATAATTTAATCTACATTATGAAATCGACCAGTCGGTGCAAAATTTATACATAAAAATTGCTTAAAACAAAGTGAAATGTGATTTAGATACATTACATTACTTATGTGTAAACTTAATATAAAACTACCCGCATATTTTATTAAAATTATGACAATCTGCAAAACACACGCGGACAGCAGTGAAATGCGTGCAAAGTGCTGGCTGGCTCAATCTAAAAGGGGGAGATAGTTTGATCTACTTGGATAACGAGAGATGGGGGGTGGGAGGCGGGGTAATTCAAGGTGTCAGAGGGGGATAAAAAGTGTAGTGATAACTGTCAGTAGCAAAAAGAGATGACGTTATCAGAGATATCAAATATAGATAAATACTATTATAATTGAAATGAAATTGTAAGTGAAATTGAATGTGAAATAGAAATAAAAAAATACTGGAAACGATAGAATGCAAAATGAGTGAGATGAAAAAGATCACAGACCAAGGTGAGGATTATTTCTCAAGTACGGTATGAAATAAGTAGAAAATCCATAAAGTTGGTGAGTATGAATAGGTAAAAAGAAATGCTAAAGGAAATAGAAGAGTTTACGAAATAGAAAATAAAAATAAGGGAAAGAAGAGACATGGGAGACTCCAAAAATGGGAGATAGTTCATGAATCGGATCAAGATATTTTCTGAACTACACATAACTACAGGTAACAATACCCGCATTGTCAGTAAATTAAAAATAAAGGAATGAAAGGGATAGCCAAATGTGGATCGCGAAAGCAAGAGGGAGAGGGACGATGACCGACCTGGCTAGATGGTAGACTCTCGGAGGCGGGCGGCGCTGATCGGTAGTGCGCGTGCGCGGGAGACATAGCCGCCGGCGCCTAGCGTTATACGGTACTTATTTAATTCGTTCGTTCGTATGAGCAAGTGGCCAACTCTGGTGACGAAGTTTTCAGGCCTCCGTCATGGCTTAACGACTTTTAAAGCCGGGACCATTACAATCTATAGAGCCACAATCAGACAAATAAAATGTCCGCGCCAAAACTCGGCGCACGCCTACGTAGTGCGCCGAGTTTTACTTTTTTGCGTACAAGCGATATTGAACATTAAAACAAACGACATAACGTCTACATTGAAATGACAAATGTCATTGTAGAACATTGAATTTGTTAGGATATTTTTTGAGTGTTGTCAACTATTAGATTGTGACTCTTTAGTATAGTAACTCGATGGCCGGGACCGACAATTTAACGTGCCCTCCGAAGCACGGAAGCGCTCAGCTGATAAAACCACTTGCGGTCATCCATCCAAGTAGTGACCGCTCAGAACGTTGCTTAACTCCGACGATCTATCAAGAACGTCTTAGCAAGCTTCGCCACGAGCGCTTCGCACTTATTTAAAATCCGAGCAGAATGGATAACATAAAAGTTCAGATCGAAAGTAAATAATTCAAGTCTACGTAGGTTGTCACAATGTTCGTTAGTCTATCCAGTACATAGCTTAATATCTAATGGTACGTCTGGTATCTGAATATAAACTATTATGTTTGACATGTAGGTAATATATGGTTTAATAGAAAATCAAAAGTTCTTAACAAAATATTAGATTCCGGAGTGCTTTAACTTAGCCACCTATATAACGTTAGGTCGAAAATAGTGGCAATTCTGAGTGTCGGAAAAGCTAAACTAAGCTAACTAAAATTGTTGCCATCCCTTTCATAGCGATGGGAATAAAAAGGATGGTAATAATTTTAGTTAGGTTAGTTTAGCTTTTGCGACACTCCGAATTGCCCCCATTATTGTATTAAAATGAAATATGATCACGACTGTGGCAATCTGTCACGTGTGGAATGTTAACTTCTGCAAAATGTGGGTATGTACCAGATATGTATTTGGACATGCCTCTGATTACCCCATTAGATATCTTCAAATGATCTAGAATGCTTAAAAAGATCTGAAAGAATAATGTCTACCGCATCTTAGGATTACATTCGTGATCATATTACATTTCATTTTAGGATGATATTCGGTTTAACACTATGGTATTTGGTTAAGTATAGCTTCAGTACTAGTTAAAAGTCAAATCTTCTGGAAAACATGATTCTTAATGGTCTTAGTATTTTATTTACGTAATGGGGATTAATGAACTTTTTAGTTCACTAAGGGTAGAATCAGACGGTTCACTTTCCGTTCATTTTTGTCATACACTTTGAATTTTTTGCTCTAAATGAAAAGTCTGAACACAAAATTAAACAAGCGTGCCGAAGAAAAACCAAGCATTCATTCGAGTGAATGTTCACTCGAGTGAACCGTCTGATTCTACCTTTCGACGCTCGCTCGCATCGCCGTCAACGGGGAAATATGAACAAAAAGTTCACTAATCCCCGTTAATGTCATTGTCAACGGGGATTAGTGGAATAAGGCTCACCGTGTGGTACTTGTTGTACTGCGCGTGATGCCGGCTGGGCGAGGGCGCGCGCGGCGGGGACTCGCGGCGCGCGAGCACGTTCATGTGCTCGTAGCTACCCACCTGCGGGAACAAGGCCGATGAGAACGGCGCCTGGGTAACAAACAAATAGGTTACACACTGTAACCTACACAATACCACAGAATAAATAATCGTTCGTTCGTTTGTTTGTTTGTTTGTTTGTTCGTTCGTTCGTTCGTTCGTTCGTTCGTTCGTTCGTTCGTTCGTATGAGCAAGTGGCCAACTCTGGTAACAGAGTTTTTAGGCCTCCGTCATGGCTTAACGACTTTAAAAGCCGGGACCATTGAGGTACAATCTATAGAGCCACAATCAGACAAATAAAACGTAGTGCGCCGAGTTTTACTTTTTTGCGTACAAGCGACATTGAATATATAATCAAACGACATTCAAATGACAAATGTCATTGTAGAACATTGAATTTGCACGCACATTTTTTGAGTGTTGTCAGCTATTAGACTGTGACTCTTTAGTATAGTAACTCGATGGCCGGGACCGACAATTTAACGTGCCCTCCGAAGCACGGAAGCGCTCAACTGATAATGCCACTTGCGGTCACCCATCCAAGTAGTGACCGCTCAGAACGTTGTTTAACTTCGACTCAAGACTCTTCGAATCTATCAAGAACGTCTTAGCAAGCTTCGCCACGAGCGCTTGCTATTATATATTCCACTCTCTAAAAACATTTGAAATAAGAACAGAACTGACCCTGGACTCCAGCTCCTCAGCCCTCGCCTCCGTGCTCTGCTTCTCCTCCTGGATGAGGCGGATCTCCGTGTTGATGGCGTCGAGCTGCTCCTGCAGCATGAGCGCCAGCGCCGCGGCGTCCGTGTGACCGCCCTCCACGCCGCCGTCCGACTCGTCGTTCTAAACAATAATGGACCAGTAAACTTACTTAATATAACAAAACTAACAATTACATAACAAAGATTATCTGTCGTGAAATAATTTTAACTCAATTTCTTAACAAAGCGGTTATTAACAAAACAATAGTGGCAATTCGGAGTATCGCAAAAGCTAAACTTAATCCTATCCTTAACTAACCAAAAATGTTGCCGTCCCGTTCATAGCGATGGGAATTAAAAGGATGGCATTCATTTTAGTTAGTTTAGTTTAGCTTTTGCGACACTCCGAATTGCCACTATTGTACATATAAATACGGGTTCATGTGTTTGATTAAATACCTCAGCATCGCTAGACACGTCGAACTGTTGTTGAACATTGGCGAGTACGTGTGCCTGCTGTAGTTTCTCCCACGAGCCGTCCAACTATAATTATATCACACCATTTAGTTTAGTAAGACTAATATAGACAGTTAATATCCAAACAAAGCTGCGTGCACTCGAAATTCTGGTTAAAACTAGATGGCGTTTCTTCATAGCCAGAAATGATGAATATTTTCACAATTAATAACACTGCCATCTATCGAGCTTTACAAGTATGTATTTCGAACTGTAGGGTCACATCGCGGAACCAAAACGTGACGGGTCTTAGTCACACTAATATTATAAAAGTGAAAGTTTGTGTGTGTGTGTGTGTGTGTGTAGTAAGCGTGTTTGTAACTGGTTCACTTTGAGTTGAATGAAATTTGACACCAGGATTGCTTATACCCTGGTTTAAAAATATGCTACTTTTGATCCCGGTATTCCCACGGGAGCGGAAACTATTACCGCGGGGCACAGCTAGTAGTAAATATACCTTAGCCTGGAACATTTGCTGCGGCGGTTGTGGCGGCGCGCCTGGTGACAGCGAGCGCGTTAAGGCATCGGTTTGCTGGATGTTGAACGCTATTTCTTGTTCCAGCATTTGGCGCTTCAACTGAAAAGTCAATAGGCATCAAAACGGATCATTAGGATCACATTCAAAGTAAGTACTTAAAGAATAATTCAATTATTTTTGTTTATAAACATAACGATGGTTTTTTCTATTAGTTTTTAACTTAGGTAATATTTTATGGCATGTTATTGGTAATAATTTAACTAAAACGGCAACATTATTGACATGTTACAAACTGCATGATTTCAAGATCAACAGTATTTAAACAAAAACTGACAATATGATTTTCCATTTCACTATTATCAATGCCAAATTTATCAAATATGCAGTGGAACAGATTATTGGAACATACGTAGCAGATATTTGACCTTTAGAACCATAAAACTGGATCTATGAGTTTAGGATATACTCTCATTAAATGTGAATAACTGTTTAATTTCTGTGAATACCTGTTCAGTCTCCATTCTCCACTTGGCGAGTTCTTTAAGTATCTCCTGCTTCTCGATGAGCAGTTCGTCTGCGTACTTCCTCGTCTTCTCCAACTCCTGCGTGAGCGCGTTCTTTTCGTCAAGCGCGTGCATCCGTTCTTTTAGATGCACTTGTAACCTGAAAACATTTGTGGTTAGGAAAATAAAGAAACATCCAAAGGAGATGTAATTTGAAAGCTAGGTCCGGCTCCTACGATATCTATCTAAAAAATTCGACCGATTTGTGTATATTTTGTGTAAATAAATATGTACTAATGCTAAAAGTTTTTTTCTATGAGCCGGGACCCGTTTCCTTTCAACTGTGAAGATGGATTTAAACTACATCTCTTCTACATCATGATTAGGATTTTAACACTAATCCCTCCATAACTATGTAGTTATGGAGTAAATTAATTAGTTAAGTAAACGTTAGTGTAATGTTGTGATGTAAAGAGACTGGATTCTGAAGAATAATGAGGGTAGTTGTGAAAACTTATATTGCTCCTTGCTCTCGATCAATAAAACAAAGGCTGTTGCTTTTGCAACACAATCAAGACATCGCCGGGACAAAAAATAAGGTGAACTACACGACGAATAGTGGTCACAGTAAAACAAAGGTCAGACCTTGTGAAATTATTTCTAAATGTTTCGGTAAATCTTAGTCCAATTTATAATACCTATCATTAGACTCTGAGAGCAGTTTATCGACCGTAGCACTCAGCCGTGTGTTGTGCTCTTCGTTCATCCGCAGGCGCTGGTTTAGCCGCATGAGCTCGGCGTTCTTCTCCTCGACGCTGGCCTCCAGTCTCTGGATGCGGTCCTCTGCAGAGCCGTGCCTCTCCTGCGCCTGGGAGTAAGGACATCACTTCAATAGTAAAAGGTAAGGTATTATAATAGCACACGGGAAATTACTCACGTAAAATTATCGTCGATTTAGATACCGACAATTTCGACTTTCGATCCAAAGGCCGTGGGTTCGAATCCTGGCTTCTTGTTAAGCTTTATTAGACAGTGAAACTTATTAGCCTTCTGGTAGCGGCGAAATTAAGATCAATAAAGAACCAAGTTTGGCAATGCAAACAAAGCATAAACTGTAGGAACCAAGTAGGAACGATTGATTTATGCCCGATTCCTATATCCAACGTAGGTACCGGGCATTAGTAGTAACACAGAGCAAAGCAAAAAATTAAAACACTTGACAATGAACAAATAGGAGGTAATTTGCTACATGTTTGACAGGAAGTGAGAAGCGTAAAGCATGAACGTGTTTACTCACATTTTAAAAGTCGCTTAAAATAATCTCGTTCCGACGGTAGGTATTGAAGTTTGCACTATTTGTCAGACTTAGCAATCTCACTTTGTAACAAATAAAATACAATTTGCGTTGAATGCATATTCTAATAGGCTTAAACCTTCGCATCTCAGTCGGGCCTACACCCACTGCGACACAGAGGTCGTCAATTAAAATAGACAATTCATCTCAATTTTTATATCATCTTTCGTGTTCCTATATCGTTTCCCCTTTTAATCTAGTGTTCCGCAGCCCATACCTGACTGAGAGCCTCCATCCTGGCCTTTAGTTGTTCTTCCATCTCCGGCAGGGACGACATCTGCGCCAGCTTCTGAGAAGACAGCTCCAACTTCTCCTCTATGGCTGACGTCTTCTCTTCTTGAAGCTGCGGAGAATGATTATGTACATGTGTTGCGAAGCCCTGATGATGCTAGAATCTATATTGATCTGACACATCTAATCTTTGATCATGATATTTGTTAAACACCTTTGTTTTTTTATTTATGTCTTTTTCTTTGACTGCATGTTCGCATTTCTGACAGCGAGAGGTACTTTTTAAATTTTCACTATGCCTCCTGGTTTAGGAACTGCTCCAAGTTTTATACCTTATTTTTGGTAACTTTCACAAGTAGGTACGTATTTAGCTAGATTCTAGACATCATCAGTATTTATGTTATGCATTAGTTACTTTGGCTACGAATGTTAGGAACAGGGTGTTAATGCAGCGGCTGTGTTTGTTATCTACTGTCCTGAAAAATCTTATGACGAATTTCAAAATGCTCAAAGAATTCTAAATGCTGATTTGTTTGAACTTTCAAATTAATATACCACGACTGGCCATTTAACAAGTCATCCAGCAATCAGTAGATATTGCCACTATCATTCATCCGGTAGACACGCAGAAGAAATACACATCGTGAGCGCTTTAATGATATTGAAAGAAGACATTGAAACAGCATTCACTCTGTATTTTTTAACAAAATCTTGCTCAAGGGTTGAAGGCCTTAGATAAGGATCAAGATTATTTCCAAACAACTAGTGTCACAAACGACGACTCATTTCTCAATTGCCATGGATAGACAAAGGTAAGTTTGAGTGCGGACACCAGTATTGAGGTTACCTTGAGCTGCGCCTGCTTATGCTGCAACTCTTGCTCCAGCTTTTCGTTGAGGTCGTGCAAGGAGGTGGACTCGCGCTGCGCGTTCAAGTATCTCTTCTCTAGGGTTGTGATTCTCTCCTCCTAGAAAAGATAATTATAATATTCAAAGAGTTTTGTGACAGATGACCTAGAATGGGTTTTTGTTTCCAGCAGAAACTCCTCTCACAAGTCTACCATTTAGAATTGAATAGAATAGAATATTACTTTATTGTACACCATAAAAGAAACAGAACAAAAAAGTGTAACAATGGGCGACCTTATCGCTGAAAGCGATCTCTTCCAAGTTCCAAGTAACCTTTGGAGACCATGATGTGACTAACTTCCTTTGATGAAGAGATTTTTTTTCTCTTTTCTATCTCCGACATGTTGATCTACAGCTACCTTCGCCTTAACCTGTTCTAACTGACCTGGTCTTCCTTCTGCGCGACGTTCTCGCGAAGGTCACGCTGCAGCTTAGCGCACTCGTCCTGCTTCTTGGCCAGTTCCTTCTCACTCTTCGAAAGCCGCTCCTCCAGCTCCGACATCTTGTTGTTTAGCTCCGCCACTCGTCGCTGCCATGAGCTCAACTCCGCGGACTGTAAGTTTCATACATCAAATTTAAACATGTTTTCAAAATGTTAATTTAGTACTTACAATTAGTTCATCTGGTATGTACTCTTACGAAATTTCAATAATGACGTTGGTTGCCCAGTAGCTCAATTGGTAAAGCAATGGGCCACATTCAGTCTGGACATCATACATTTATTTTATGATAATTAAGCTGTCTTTGACGTTGGTTGCCCAGTAGCTCAATTGGTAGAGCAATGGGCCACATTCAGCCAGGACATCATAAATTTATTTTATGATATTAATGCTGTCACATTCGGAGAAATCATCTCTAAATATCTCCGATAATATCACAATAAAAATTAGGTCTCAAAATATAAGTTAGTAATACGAGTAGATTGGTTTAATTAAAGATGCCCTGCCCACAACCTGTATATTAAAAACGAATACTTACGTGTGCACCAACTACCATGACATGACTATTAGTATAAATGTTGAGTGTGTGTTAGTAATGGTAATATAGGTTAGTCCATGGGTTCTGTGCTTCTAAACTATAACTATGGTATCCTTAAATAATAATATTTTATGTATCTACAATTACATATTGTTACGAGTACCGGCATACATGAACAGTATATAGGGCGTGGGCGTTTTATCGAGTAGTTAAAAACATGTTACGCGTCGTTTCAGTGTGAACTTTCTAATACAATTCAGTACATTACAACTCGCCGCTACAACGCCCACGTCCGTTGAGGCTTAAGCCATGACTGTGTGTATGCCTTCACCATCACATGCTTTTAAGTTTTACATTTTTTTCTCTAAATTAAAGTAGCATTACATTTTATTTCTTACTATCTACATTTACCTTAAAGGCTATATATATTATGTTTGATCTCCGAAATGGTTTATTACATGGATGATTTATGCCGTGGTTTGGTTATGGCAGAAGCAAGCTTATATACTTGTAATTATAATAAATATTAGGTACTTATGTAGGTAAATAGATGGCGACACGATGCAAATTGATGCAATGGCGTTCAGACCGGGTTATTGGGGTCTGTTCGACCAATTACGTAACATGATAGACTTCAATATGCATGGCAACTTGTGCTGCTCTTTACTCATATCTCTGGCAGTTTGTAATTTTTTTAGACTTTAATTTTCATGGCAACTTACTGACTGACTAAGGTTGCATTTTTTCAATCTTTTAAATAAGTTTATGTGTCTAACTAAAATTCAGAGCAAAAGATATCACTGCTTCCTTTTAATCTACTTTAACATACAACATCTGTAAATATATAAAATTTTATGTTAAATATGTCTGAATAACAATTCATAATTGTTTGTGAAAATGTCTCTGCCAAATTTCAGCCTAGATTAATCAAATACCTCTCCTCTGACGACCTCTGTAGCGCAGTGGGCGAAAGCCCGCCTGAGACGCAGAGGTTGCGGGTTCGATCCCCGCCGCGGGACAAATGTTTGCATGATCTGCAAATATTTGTTTCGTGTCTGGGTGTTTTCTATGTATAATATGTATGTATTTACAAAAAAAAAATGTATCTATGTAGTTTATTAGTCATCTGGTTACCATAAAACAAGCATTTAATTGCTTAGCTTGGGACTAGATGACGCCGTGTGGAATGTCCAAGAAAGAAAGAAAGAAAAATCATTTATTCTTGTAGGACCTCAAGGATCACTTAAGTATCGTTTTACATGCTAGGTGATTCTAATGCCTGTTCCAACGCGACTCCCTACACCAGGGAAAGAATCAGGCAAGAACCTGGTGGTGTGGGCCTAGCTTTTTTTTTAAAGATAGGATATTTATTTTAATTTTTTATTTTACCTACATTCTACTCTACATTTCACTCGAGATAATGTCTATCACATTACGTAACCGATCGAAATAATCTCGTATATGAGATGGTCCGTGTTCGTCAGCTAACCTGTTTGGAGACCGTGTTTTGCAGGTCTGTGATTTTCCGACTGCTTTCCACCTCAATGTTCACATTATTTTGCTCCTGTGCCCACCATTAAACAAAATATTAAACGAACAGAAAACACTATTGCTATGACTTTACTTAATTGACACTCTAGCTAGTCTATGGGTTAGAGCCTGGGCATACTACGAGCCGTCCCTTACGTGCCTAGGCTCTTAGCTAGACTAAAGAAATTTAAATTTAAATTGACACCAAAAAAAATAGTATTTAGAAGTGGGAGCCTAGGCACACTACGAGCCGTCACTGTCATCGCTGTGCCTAGGCTCTTAGCTAGACTAAAGAAATTTAAATTTAAATGGACACCAAAAAAAATAGTGTTTAGAAGTGTTCAAATTGAGTAAAGCCACTTTAATTTTCTAGTCTTGGATTCAGGGCTAAACCTATTTATTGTAAATATCTGAACCAATTCTGACTTCAATTAAAATATTGATTACTATAGGTGAAATCAATAATAAACTAACAGGATTTATTTAAAAGTTTAAACAAAATTGGCGCAGCTATTCTGATGACCCTAGTCGCACAGTCACCATATTGTCAAGCATCTATAGGACTATTTAGAACTTCAGTTAGTGTTTCTGTTAAATTGTGTCTGTGTGTACAATTGTGCTCCCGAAACATCACCTACAATTCTAAACAAAGAATTTAAAAAATGCCTGGAAATTACGATTCCACGTCTTTTTTTACGCCGCGTTAAGTGACGAGTTATTACTAGTGTCACGTTCAGTTCGTTTGTTTGTTTGTTTGTCACGTTCATTTTCAGTTGTAAATTAAAAATATGGCATATAATTTTCGAAACATCTTTTATTTTTAACAGACTTCTAAAAAGGCGGAGGTTCTATGTTCCATTGCATATATTTTTAACTATTTATGCTGGGTTCCTTTAACCAACTAACGGATGTCCGTACGTCGGTCGTCATAGCAACGTTGTTACCTGTCAAAAAGTCTCATACATTTTGTGTTGAATAAACAACGTTGCTATGACGACCTACGTACGGACATCCGTTAGTTGGTTAAAGGAACCCAGCATTAGTAGATTTATTAACTGATGCTATACGGATATGAACTGAAGTACCTATTCAAAACTGAACTGAAATATTTAACTTGAAAGACTAATTATCTATTAGCATAGAGAACAATGAGAAAACTTTAACTGAATTCTGCATACTGATTTATGTACATTTTAGGACATCTTGCATAACAATTTTGTCTACAAAAATACGTTTATCGAACTGTCAAATTGTAGTTAGCTAGCTTATATTATTATACAATTAGCAATCGTTGTGTATCCACCCTTAGAATACGAAACTTAAAACACGCAACAGTTAAAGTTGACGGCAGATCAAAATTTCCAGGCACTATTATATAAAGTGGTGTATACACTACACTACAATGTGTACCTTAACTACGTGTTCGCCATTCTGCTCCGGCGAGCCGGTCTGCACCTGGCCGTTTTCCTTTGGCTTGTCACTGTCCTGTCCCGCTTTTACGTTTTGTAACTGAAAATACAAAAGCAGTTAAGAAACCTCATCTGTAGTCAAAACTCAAGCACTGTAGTCAAAACAATGAAAATAATAATAATATTTTTTCGAAAATAATAAAAAGTTTCATTATATATTTTGGTATGGTCAGTGGTCACGTAATGAGGAGGGATGAAAGTCATATTACCAAAAATGTTATGAGTATGAGTGAATAGAATAGAATAGAATAGAATAGAAAAACATTTATTCACATCACTCACACATATTACAGTACAGGTACTATTAAAATATGTTATGTCTAGTGTGGATGGGTATACAAGTATAGGAAGGCCGAAGAAGTAGATGGATTGTGTGAAAGAGGATATGATATGAATGTGAGAGGAGTGAGTTCAGAGTTGACGAATGAGAAAAACATAGTGACGACACATAGTGTGGGATAAGGGCAGGATAAAGAAGATAGTTTCATTATTTTTTAAATTTTCACGATCAGAACACATGATAAAACATATATTTACGGGTATTAATCGCTAAAATATAAATAATAAAAAAACAGTCCCAGAAAAAATGTCTCAAAGAGAGTTAAGAACTTACTTCTTCTTTGGTTAAAGCTAATTCTTCTTCTAATGCTGTGTTCCTTTCTAACGCCACTCGTAACCTCTCCCGGACCTGAAATAAATACATCATAAGACTTTTGGCTCATAGGATCAGCACTGCCATTCAGCGCGGCAATGCTGCCACTCTGCCAGTGTTTTGGACACGCTTCCGTCTGGCAGTGGCTTGGATCAGTTGAGCTTCCTATTTGTAACGATCCTTAGGTGGCTCAACTGGATCTAATTGTATTTTTTACTTAATTTCCGTAAATAAATGTTACTTATGACTTTATTTTAATAAACGTATTCAGATTTTACGTTACGTTTAAATTCAGACTTTCTAAAGTAATTAATAGACAACGTAAAATGCATTAATTCTGGTTTATGTTATTTATAAGATTGCTGAATGAAGAGACAAAATATGTCATAAAAGCTCCCTGCTCTCATTTTGCATGGTACCTAAGTAAGTAAGTGTAGTTAATACACTGACAACACATAATAAAGAAAAAGAGAGGTATGCAATTTAGTCAATTTACCAGTTCGAAATCCTATAATATATCACACCTAATATCAAAATGCGTGAAAACCTTAATATTTGGGGAAATTATACTTTAAACTTTTATCTTGGGTAGTGTTTTAAAAACACGTATGTAACAGGTTACATGGAGGTAACTGAAAGACTGGTCCAGTATTCATGTGAACCGTACCTTCTCGTCCAAAGCCTTGTGGTGCTCGAAGAGGCTCTTCAGCGCCTTCAGCACTTCCACCTCTGAGGAGACGCCGGACTGCGCGGCGGCCTGTCGCTTCACCACCGTCATGCGCAGCGAACGCTCGTGCCGAGACACCAGACATTCTAGGTGCTCTAGAAGTAGCTGGAAAAGAGTACGAACACATTTCAAATATCATCATCATCGGTGCTTTAACCGAAATATCATCTTACTGATAGTTTCGTCTTCGGCGTCAAGGGCTTTGTGGCCGAGTGGTAAGGCAACCCGGCTTAAGGGTGATCGCTTGTATCTTGCGTGTTCGAATCCCGTCGAAGCCGTAAAACTTTTGGTAAGATTTTTCATTTACAATTGAAATACTACTGAAATAAGGTTGCGGGTTCGATCCCCGCTGCGGGACAAATTACAAAAACATTTGTTGCATTATCTGCAAATATTTGTCTGAGTCTGGGTGTTTTCTATGTATAATATGTATGTATTTACAAAAAAATGTATCTATGTAAGTAGTATATCAGTCATCTGGTTACCATAACACAAGCATTAAATTGCTTAGCTTGGGATTAGATGACGTTGTGTGGAATCTCCAAGGATATTTATTTATTTAAAAATAAAGTTGTGTTCAAACTGAGATATTATTGAAAATGGTCAGGTCAACCGTCGATGAAGAATTATCGTGGTTACACAAAACTGTGGTCTCTACATATCTGATGAGAAAGTTAAATTTATGTTAGTTCACCTCCTCTTAAGAAGATCCTTTCTCTTATACGAGGATATGTTTAAAGCTGGTAACAATCCTAATCTAACTCAATAAATTTGGGTCCATGGTTCTAAGATTCTGTAGATCCATCTACAGATATCACTTATCTATAAAAGATTATTTACTCACCAAAGGCACATTCAACGAAAATACTAAAATTGATGAATTGTAAAATGTAACAGACTGAAAATAATTACTTACTGAAATACTTGCGCTTAATGTAACAAATTGTAAATTAATTCGGTCTAGCACGAGATTATTTAGAGTGGAAATGAAAAGGGTCGATGGAAGATACGGTTAGAGCAAGTATCTAAATGGGGGTTATAGCATATTACGGAATTTCAAAACATCTTTATTTACAAAGGCATTCATAATCCTTTGAAGATGTCCAAATGTATTTCTATCTATCTCTATCTAATCGGCCGGTAACACCCACTGCTGAGTAAAGGCCTCTTCTCTATCACGCCACTCTTGGCGGTGTTGTGCCAGCCGGATCCACTGTTCTCCTACCGCCCTCGCAATGTCGTCTGACCATCAAAATCAAAATAATTAATAACCTACTACGATTTTCAGGCATTTGGACTCTCGTGCGTTACTCTCGACGTGTCTATTTGCTATTTTGATTACTAATGCCGACAGAAATCAATCAACTCCTACATCATCAGACGCAAACAAATTTATTATTAAGCACCCATCTTCTAAAATAAACAGTATACCGGCTTACATTAATAAATCGTTCAGTTTGCCAACCCAATAGAATCGAACACCGCTACGACAACAAATCGGAAACTACGGGTCTAGACGTATACTGAATTATTCAGGCTTTCCACAAAATGTGCCCGAGAGTCGGTACATCTGTTGCCATGATCTTTGACTTTGTTCTTTCGTTCGTTCGTATGAGCAAGTGGCCAACTCTGGTGACGGAGTTTTTAGGCCGCCTAAAGGCCTCCGTCATGGCTTAACGACTTTAAAAGCCGGGACCGACAATTTAACGTGCCCTCCGAAGCACGGAAGCGCTCAGATGAAAATGCAAGCTTGGCCACGAGCGCTTCAATTGTTATAATAGGTCCTTAGCATGACTTACCCTGGTGTTGTTTCTTTCTGCTTTGAGTTCTGAGATCTCTTCCTCTCGCTCTAACAGGTGTTCCCGTGCCTGGTTTAGTTCCTTTGTGAGAGTTGCGAATTCCTGCAGGCAAATAGAAAACATTACATGAATAACATACAATTTCAATTTTTAGAGTAACATATCCCACATTTTAATGGGATAAAACATCAGACGTTCAGTACTGAGCGCAATTTAAAAGACCACTTAGAACGGCCACACCGCAATTTCGTCGCACTCCTTTTATGAAATTTCTATTCACAGCTGCATAAAATTCAGCGAAAAATTTATGAATTTCAGAAGATGTAGTGAGGGATCATAAAATTTGCAGAGAGCGGCGACACTTTTAATGAAATGAGAATCCGTCGGTATATTGTGTTACCTAGGGTAACATTTACTAGATAATGATTATTTGAATGATAATAAGTGTTTTACTTTGATTTGTTCTTGTTTTATATAAAATTGCAAGAGTTGCCAACCCTTGATTAGAAGGTTTTGTTTGAAGTTTCACAATATTACAACTGAACCAAAAAACCAGCAGCCTAATTTGATAAACTGGAAATTCATATTTTCTCTCTACCTATCTATAAGCTTTTATCAATAGTCTTCAATGTTTCAATATCTTCAATAATACATCGCAGACGATCAACATTGTGCCATCCACCCGTTACAAACAAAACAGCATCAAGTAGGTAATGGATGGAACCTCAAAGAGTAATGGAACAAAACCGCAGAAAATATTTGCAATAACATTACAGAAGTGTTGGTTGAGCGCATATTTCTTTTACCTTTGCTGAATATAAATTATATTTACTGTCATTTATATAAGCTATTCTTTAAATTAGGTAGGTATACTAACCATTTTGTATCAAACCTTTAATTAAGTTCATTCATAGTTACAGCAGTTTTCAAAACCTTTAGAACTATTCAAAGGAATCCCATTCCATTTCACTATCATCTATTCAATGCACGAAACCTTGGAGCGCCGTGTTCATTGATTGCAGGAAGGCCACCTAGAGTAAACTCAGCAGATGAATCTCCGCCCTTGAACCAGTTCTAGAGAGCCAGCTGAATTAGGCTGTTTGTCTTCGTCAATGCTATTGGTATGCATGAAGCTGCCGTGGCTAATGAACTTGGAAGCCTTGAGTGTAGCTACCACTACCACTCGATGCTTAGTTTCTTTGCATATTAAACTTAGGTTTTTTTTTGTAACTTTTAAGACTGTTATTTGTGATCCATGAGGGCCTACTGAATAAAGAAGGCTTGTTATCTTCTTGATATGTACATTTATCCTTGACAATTCCAAGCAAAGAGAATATTGTTTTTTCCGTTTTTTCAATAAAACTATTGTTGTTCAGAGAAAACTAGCAACAATGTACAAAAAACAACAATGTACCTTTAAATACATACAAATGTTCAAAAGCCTAGACTAGACCTTATCCGTAAATCCACAGTTTTCCGTATTCCCGAAGCACTCTTTTGACATAGCCACAATGCAGCCCCTGGGATTCAACTTTACCTTTGACTTGCACCGTTAAACGCTAAAAAGGTTTAAACTCTTTGAGGTAGAATATTTTCCCAACTGATGTCTCAAATTTTATAGAGTTCAGTTTCATCGTTATTATGTTTACAACACACTATGCTAGTTAAGCTTTTTGTATGCAAAAAATGATGCCAATTGATCACTGTTTCTTAGTGTTATTAAAAATAAGCAATATGTTGCATTTAGTTTGTGTATTTGATAAAATAGTAAGTATTTTTCATGTCACACGTCTTCATGCCGCCATCGTTTATCATAATTCTGTCAAAATAATGTCCGTACACGGGATTTCTCTTAGCGACCCATTTCTTTATCTCAGGCAAAGCAAAACCACAATAAACATACAACTCAACAATCCAGTTATTTTTATACTAAGCTAGCAAGTAATTACAACAATAAATAAAACGTAACTACCGTTAGTAAAAAGTAAGATTTTTTAGTTTGTTTGCTGGTATCTGGTCTAAAATTTTGACTGAATGTTTGTATTGTTATGAGTGTCTTGCGTAACTTTTATTAATTTGACTGTATTGTTTTATTTGATTCTTTAATTAATGTAATTGGTGTTTGTGCTACTCCTGAATACTCCTTCAATGCTTAGCTTGGGACTGGATGACGTATATTTATTTTAAGATGAAGATAATAATCTGGTTCTTTCATTATTTTAGTTTTTGTTAATGATGTGAAGCCTTCCATGTTTAGTAAGAGATTCTTCTAGTTTTCACGTAAGAATATATGAGAAATAGAAGCAAACAGACATTTTCCCACAATTAGGCAAGACCCCGTTAGGAAGCGCACGGTAAAATGTGTGCTCCATTCAGTTTTCTCTGCTCCAATAAATCTTTTCAGGCACACTCGCGAACTTTGCTCGAAATCACACATTCAGAGAATAGCTTTGTAACTACAAGAAACAGTTGCGAAAAGCTACATACATTTTAATTTTTTACTTTCTATGTAAGTCGTAAGGAACGTGTGGTTATGATGGTATAACTGGAGATACAGTTTTTTAGACGTCTGAAGATCTCCACCGTAGCTCAACACAATCACTTCCCAAAGAAGAGGCGACTGCATGCAATATTCGCATGTACATCGCTGGTACTGAAGGCGTTAACAACTTAACATAGGTACCTACTTATTTATTTTTTATATTTAGCCCATATTGTCCCACTGCAGGGCAAAGGCCCATATAGGTACATAAAAATCAGTTGCTCCCTTATTTTGAACAATTTAATATAGTAAGTTCATACAAACGTAAGAACGCCACTAGAGGCGGTTCTCTTATTATTGTGAAAAATCATTTAAAATGCAAGGAACGTAAAGATGTTGTTAATCTCTCTATTGAGAGGACTATTGAGCTGTCGTGCGTTGAGCTAGAGCGACATATCATAGTGAGTGTTTACCGTCCACCTGACGCGGATTACGGGCGGTTTGAGTCCACTATGGAAGAAGTTTTGCTTAAGATTTTTACTAGTAGTAAAGTTTTAATAATCTGCGGGGATTTTAATATAGACATTATTTTAGATTCTCTGTCTGAAAGGTTCATTAACTTGTTCAAATGTTTTAATCTGACGCATCTTTTCAATGAACCAACTAGGGTAACTATAACAACAGCCACATGTCTAGACAATATTTTTAGTAGTTGTGAACCAATTAGTAAGAACTTAATAAAAAAGTTTGGATCAGATCATTATGGTCAAAGTGTTAAATTTCCTAATTGCATACTAAATGAACCTCATAAATTCACTTACCGACCTATCACTGCGAGTCGTATTACAAAGTTTAAGGGTTGCATAGAACTTAAAATGTCACTTTTGCCTTGTATAGAAGACCCGAATGAGCTGTTTAACTGTTTATCTAATTTAATTACTGAGGAGCATAAGGAAATATTTAAATTAAAGACTTGTATAGCTAAAACTAGTGCAAGCTTTGCAGACTGGGCAACACCTGGTATTTATAGAAGTAGAAATAAACTTTATGATCTGTATTCTACAAGGGAACTAATGCTCCACGATCCTTCACATAACCTTTACATTAAGAATTATTCTAAAACATTCAAAAAAGTATGTCAGGTAGCAAAATCAATGTTTTTAAAAAATAAAATTGAAACAGCACCTAACAAAATTAAAGCCACTTGGAAATTGATCAACAATGAGACTGGTAAGACAAAACGTGGCCACAAACAGATAAATCTAAAAGTCAATGATCATTTATTAACTAAAAGCGATGAGGTCGCTCACGCTTTTGATAATTTTTTCTCTAATATACCACATGTGGTGACCCAGTCATTAAATTCATCCGCCACTATAGCATACGGCCTTTTGGAATGCAGTGTTGCTCAGGGTAATAATGAATTCAGATTTAGTTATGTTAACGCAGACAATATTGTCAAAATATTTAAAACACTGAATATTAAAAACACTGAAGATTTATGGGGAATTTCGACTAAGATATTAGCTACTATTGTTGGTGATATTGCTCCTTGTTTAGCTTATATCTTTAACAATTGCGTTGACGAGGGAGTTTTTCCCAATCTAATGAAGATGAGTAAAGTTATTCCTTTATTCAAATCTGGTAATGAAACTGACCCCGCTAATTATAGACCAATATCGATTCTGCCTGCGTTAAGTAAAATTTTTGAAAAACTAATTCTTAATCAACTGCTCTCTCACTTTAATCTCAACGGACTTTTACACCAGCACCAATTTGGATTTACGAGAGGTAGATCAACAACCGATGCAGGTACATTGCTTCTAAAGCACATTTATAATGCCTTTGAGAACTCACAAGACGTAGTCGGAGTTTTCTGCGATCTGTCGAAAGCGTTCGACTGCGTGTGTCATGCGACTTTAATCTCCAAATTAAAGTACTATGGTGTCGTAAACCAAGCTATTAACCTGATTCGATCTTATCTTTCTGAGAGACTCCTTAAAGTTGAAGTAGGAGGTGAAAAGTCCTCAGGGTCAGTTATTGATATGGGTGTGCCACAGGGCTCGATACTAGGCCCTTTTCTGTTTCTAGTGTACATAAACGACCTTCCTTCTTTTGTAAAAGACATGTGTGACATTGTTCTTTTTGCTGATGATACATCTTTACTTTTTAAAGTTGATAGGTCTAAAGATAATTATGATGATGTTAATGCCTCTTTAGCCCAAGTCTCAAACTGGTTCACTGCTAATAACCTCTTACTTAATGCCAAAAAAACTAAATGTATTAAATTCACTTTGCCTAACGTGGTTCAAAAACCTACAAAAATTAAATTAAATGGGGAAGCACTTAATCTTGTTGATTCAACTGTTTTCTTAGGTCTTACAATTGACTCCAAAGTGCAGTGGGGTCCGCATATTGAAACACTTGCAGGTAGGCTTAGCTCCGCGGCTTATGCAGTGCGTACGATTAGGCAACTTACTGACGAAGGAACAGCTAAGTTAGTATATTTCAGTTATTTCCATAGTGTGATGTCGTATGGTATTTTTCTTTGGGGTAAAGCAGCAGATATTCAAAATATTTTCGTTTTACAAAAGCGAGCTGTCCGTGCCATTTACAAAATGAAACGTCGGGACTCTTTAAGAGAGCGATTTAAAGAAATAAATATTCTTACTGTTTTTTCGCAATATATTTATGTAAACTTATTGCACACTCACAAATATATAAACAACTTTAAGAAAAAAAATGATGTGCACAAAATTAACACTAGAAATAAAAATAAACTATGTGTGCCTAAATTTAGACTAGAAAAAGTAAACGGTTCTTTTATGGGAAATACTGTACGTTTTTACAATAAACTCCCAATCAACGTAACTAACCTACCGACTCGAAGGTTTAAAACGTACATAAAGAATATTCTTGTAGAGAAAGCGTATTATTCCATTGAGGCTTTTATTAATGATAAAATTACGTGGCCTGATGTCGCTCTGCCCCTCGACGGTTGATGGTATACAATATCTTTACTACCTTGATAAGTAGGTAGGTACCTACCACTTAAGTCGGCCAAGTGTAGCGTGTGATGCCAGACAACATTTTGTTGAGGTGTTATCTTGTTAACTTTACAATTACTTTTACTTTTTTTGACATGCCTTACTTTGTTCGACTGGCTTCCCACTGAAGCTTGACTATTTAGATTATTTTAGATTGTTAAGGGATCGCTTTTAAAAAAAAGCTAGGCCCACACCACCAGGTTCTTGCCTGATTCTTTCCCTGGTGTAGGGAGTCGCGTTGGAACAGGCATTAGAATCACCTAGCATGTAAAACGATACTTAAGTGATCCTTGAGGTCCTACAAGAATAAATGATTTTTCTTTCTTTCTTTTCTTTCTTTCTTTCAAATAATATATCCAAGGAATTACAAATTTTATAATATTAAGTCATACAATTTACATGGTAAATAGGGAATTTCGAAATAAATTAAGGCCTCAATCTTCATTTCTGAGTCCTTCAGCCTTAAAACTCTATAAAGATTATATCAGATCATCAACTTTTAATTTTAAAAGAATAAAGGAGCCATTCTCATTTTTGCAGGTTCATATCCGGGAGTCCATTACCGGATTAGCATAAGCAAATATGTCTCCGCACTGTGATAGAGGCACTCCATGCATTAATGCGCCATTAGACAAGATATGTGATAGTACTGCTTAAACCAATGTCCCGAAACTTAAAATTACGGTTATGTGTAGGTAAATATTTAATTTGAAAAATGTAACTGACCAAATGTATAAAATGTTGATGAATGGATGGAACTTCTAGGAACAAAAATCCACCCTGTTTAACCTGTATGGAGATTGTCTAGAATTCTGGGAAATAAGTTTTGTTATCCTCATTTTGTGTAATTACATTTATTAAAAGAAACTCGACGAAAGGCGACGGGGCAGTGGATTCGACTGGCACAGGATCGGAAAACTTAGTGTAAAAAGGAGGCCTATACTCAGCAGATGACTGATTAGCTAGATAAAAAAAACTCAGTAGGTAAACGTGAAATTTTCGTCGCAACAAAAATATCCATCAGAAGAAAGTGTTGCGTTGGCTTTCGGACTTTTCGCGAAATCAAGATAAGAAGATATTTCTCCAGTATTAAGAAAAACGTAGACTGACAACACTAAAATAGAGTTATCATTTATATTTATGACGATAACATTATGTCCTCTTGCTTATATTGCTAGGTTTGGCATTCCAGCATATTCGTTCTAAAATGAAATACAGTGGAGACAGTAGACACGGTATATGATGATGGCATTAGATAAATGCGTCGTAAAGAATGTACGATCAAGTCACATTAGCGCGAGGCGTTTATTGCGGGTGTAATCGAAAGGCGATCCATCCGGGCTTCGTAGGGGACAGGGAGGGGACACTATGGATATGAAGACGAAGAGATGCGCGGCTTGTGTCAGTTGTAAACAAGCAAGTCCGTATGAACAAGTAACCAACTCAGAACAAGTAAATAAATCTTTATCTTTATCTGATGACGGAGTATTTAGGTCTCTTCGATTACTTTGTCTTCGACTCCGTCACGGCTTAACGACTTTCTCGATTACTGACCTATAGGTCGCGCCACTTAAAAAGAGCGCTGGCTGTCAAACTGCGCAGTTGTCGATGATTGGTGGAGAGGTAACGCGGCGCACTTCATACCATTGATTTAGCGAATGCTATTGGTTCATCAGCGAATGAACACAGGCGCAAACATATCCCCGCTTCTTCCTCTCAGCGCTCTTTTTACGTGGCGCGACCTAACCACTGTAGTGTTGAAAGAACTAGTAGCAAACTGTTTAATTCTGTCTCCTCTGTTGTTTAAAAAAATAAGAGAGCCTGTAATATTAGAAGTATTTAATGGGTTATGTTTCTGGTGGACGAGCTGAGTGATACAGTTTCATTGTGTAGAATAGGTGTTTATTGTGTGACGGCGTAATGAGTTGTGTCCTAATACATGATTGTTACTATATTGAAAGCTATGGCTAAATGCTGAGTGTGCACTCACACTACATCTATATTTTTGGGGACAAATAATTCTAATGTGACAACATTAAAATTATTTGCTTACAATTGAAATACCTCTAACATATCAGATCCAATCTATTAATACTCACACTACATCTATATTCTGAATCTGATACGTTTTACAATTTTTCCACTATTTATTCATTGAAATGAAGTAGCTAAGTAGGTATTATTTATCGAATATTTCTTAATTAAACAATTTTTAAAACTTTATTATTTAAATTAATCTGATTAAGGTAGGTATATAATTTAAGAAATTACACTTTTAGTTTTATTTATGAATTTATCTTCTAACTGTTCACAATTTTTTTATTATTTAATCTTTAAAAATCACAATTATTTTCATAATACAAATAATCACCAATATCATAATATAACATACAGAATTACTCATAAATCAAATAAATCAATCTACTAGGTACATTATAAATATCAAATATTTTAAAAACAAAATTTTTGTTAAGTACTTATCAAACATACAATGTTTATTATGAATACGTACAGTAGTTGCATATTCGTATTACGATACGACCTTCTATAAATGTATTTTGCTAGTTGATGCAAAATGTATCATAAGTACTGTTAGCAACAAAAACTAATTGACTGTAACAAATATTAAAATCAAGTACTCGACAAAGAAACATTATAATATGACATAAAATATATAGTTTTATTCGAAATTGAATTACGTTATAATTAATTTTAAATTTTATTAAGATTTATTTTATTCTAAATTCTACAAAAACATGATTAAGTACTCATTCTTTACCTTGTTACATAACAATATTTTGTTTAAACTTATTTTATTCTTTTACTACACTTAAAATTATTTAATCACTAAGCATGGTCATAATCATGGTTATATTTAAGTCCTAATAATGTTCAGTAAACTATCCTTTCTCACGAAATTTATTTCTATACTTCCACGTCAACAAACTTCTTTCCTTTTCATAGTCCGTATGAGTTTTTCCTTCACTAATTAATTGGCATACATTCCAATCTATTTTCTCATTCTCATTGTCTTTCACAGACTTTTCATCTTCACAATCTACATTTGAATTATTCTTTCTACATAATCGGTATACACTTCGATCAATTTTTTCATACTTTTCTTTCATACCATTCGTCTTTGACATATTTTCTTCCGACAACTGTATTAAATCGCATTTATCATTAGAAACATTTTCATTTATTTTTATATTTACGTTACATTTTTCATCAAAATCATTCGTATCATTTTTATCTTCTCTAAATAAATCTCCTAAATTCCATTCATTTGTCTCATATTCATCCTCATGCTTACTTTTATTCTCTTTCGTACTATAAACCTTTAAACACTCGTACTTACGATCATCACTTTTGTCCGTATTAAATTTCATTACTTTGTTTATTCTAACATCATTTCTGTACATGGGAACTAAAGAATTCGTGATATCATTCATACTCGGAAGCTTTGGCGTCTGATTTCGCTGAGCCTGCAACTTATTCGATACGTTGTGACACATGGATGGCTTTTTAAACTCGTTATAACTTTTATCATGATTTAATTTATTTTGATTAATGCAATTTTTTCTTTGATATCTATTTTCAATTTGATAATTGTTACTCTTCCTGATTGACTTGTAGTTTTCTATCATTATTTCTTCCTCAGTCGCAATTTGGATAGCTTCATTAAGTGAATTTGGTTGCCTACATTTCAAAATAAGATTTATACGATGGTTTGAAAGTCCATCGCAAAAACATTTTATGGCAGTTTTTTCGTTAATTGGGAATAAAATATTACGTTTTTCATCCTGTGAATTACCTAAAAATTCTAGTTGGGCATAGGTTAAATCTACTAAAATTTTCTCAATTTCTTCTCCGAATTCCTGAATAGTTTTATAACCTTGTCTACTATTTAACATTTGAATTTGTAAAGAAGTATGTGATTTTTTGGGCAATAAGTATTTTTTCATATCAGTAATTAATTCTTGCACATTTTTGTATTCTGATTTTAAATAAAATTTACCTCTTTCACTAAGCCTGGTTTTTAACACAAAATTTATCAGAACTATCCTTGCGCTCTCACATAACATTTCATTAAAAAAATCTATTCCATCAATTAAATTTCTCGTTACACATTCGTCATCATCATTCATAACTGGTAGTAATTCTAATGCGGTACTAAAGTCAAAATTTTCTGAACCCATTTTGATTTTATACGTTACCTATCTATTTGATTCAAAACTTTACTTTAATTTATATCATTCATGCACTCTTATTTAAAAAAAATCTTTCAAAGAAACACAACTAAAATCTTTCATAAAAGTTTAAAGAAATCGACTGACCTTATTTTATGTTAATTTATACCTTTATCTATACATACGTTATGTCAATAATTATTTCTCCACGTTTACTTCCGTTAACGCACTCTGCGTTTGTAGTCTGCTGAGCTGACCTAGAGGCGAAGACTGGTGCTCGTCCTAGTCCTGCTGCTCTGGCTGCTTGGCTATCCGTCCTTGGGCTGGATGGCTGCTTGGGCCGGGCTATACCCTGGACACCACTGCTAACTGAGCCGGGAACCTACCCTGACTCCTCCAACAAATAAATTCTTCTTTCTTCTCTCTTCTCAATCTTCATATAACTTTTCTTCATAAAATTATTTTTTCATTTTTCATTAATTATGTTTCTTCAATGATATACCTTCATTCTTCATAAATTCATTTCTTCAACATTATTTCTTCATAACGATTTTTCTTTCTTCATATTTAAGTATTTTTCTTTCTTCTTAATAAAATATAACTTCATATTTTTCTTCATAAAATATTATCTTCTTTCTTCATTATTTATTCTTCTTACTTCACAGTTGACAGTATTTTCTTTCTTCATAATCTTCATTTAATTTTTAAACTTCTTTCTTCAATAAATTCGTATGCTTCATTTTTCATTTAAATATTTTTCCGTCTTCTTTATTATTTTTCTTTAATTTCATTCTTCCATGACATTTTTCCCATCTATATTTTTGGGAAAATGTTTGCTGCTAGATTTCTTCGGTTTCGGCAAGGTCGCCATGTAATATTAGAAGTATTTAATGGGTTATGTTTCTGGTGGACGAGCTGAGTGATACAGTTTCATTGTGTAGAATAGGTGTTTATTGTGTGACGGCGTAATGAGTTGTGTCCTAATACATGATTGTTACTATATTGAAAGCTATGGCTAAATGCTGAGTGTGCACTCACACTACAAGCCAGTACAAAGCGAAATGGACTAACGGACAGACGGATAAAAACATAGCACAACGTGATGCTGTCAATACAATATATATTGGAGCGCGACAGGCGGCGCTCTGAGGTCGATAGAATTATGTATTATTTTTAACCCATTTGTTACGAGTTTTAAACTCTTTGCAACAAAGTGATTAAAGTAGCAATGTAATATGTCACGAGTATCTACGGCGTTTTAGGAATTTGTGGAACAGATTAAAAAGAATGATTTATTTCATTTATAATGAAACAAAAAGAATGAATTTTTAAATTCATTCTTAGTAGTAGTAATTAAGTTATATAATTTTTCGCTTGTATAGCCTATCATAATGGAGAAGTTTCACTAATACTAATTTTAGTAAGTGCCGTGCCTTCCTCGGATATACAACTTAGGTTAGGTAGTTTAAACGAGAAACCCTTTCCAACAATTCTCCTTTGAAAGTTCCACCAAATCAAATCAGTCTGATGGAATTAGGTACGCGCCGATGGAATTTCATTATGGCCACGGCACGCGGTAATTACACCACAGGCTGATGTCGATAACACGTCTTTCATTCACCAAGTTCGTATGCACTAGTGGTGCTCTAGTCCCGCTACTAGTTCGATTGAAAGTACTGATTGCCTAACGACTTAATAAGGACCTATGGTTTAAGGCTCTCCAAAGGCAAATCGTACTACGCAGTCATGATATTGACGAATTTCTAAATTCCAGTTTGAGAACGTGTTCTTTTACTGTCTATGAGAACAAAAGTAACAACGATTTTTTTAATTTAATTAATTAATTAGTTTTTGTACAATTTTTTCCTATGTACTCTCATATCCAAACTCCGGGATGGTTCTGCTGGGGAGCTTGTCACTTGTCAAGAAACTACATTACACGAGGTTTTGCTAAATTACCTAAATCTACAGCAACATCAAGTTATGAGTGGATTATTCTAAAAGAGATAGTGGCGAATAGATGCGTTAATAAATTACTACGACTAAATGAATAATTCATTGAACTAACTAAACAATTAAATCATTATAATATGTGATGGTGAGAACCATAGTCATTTTAACAAATTTAGTAAGTCCCTATGTAAACATTAATATTTAAATTATTCTAAAAACAATGTTCAAAGGATCAAAACAACAAACGAATTACACCGCTGCACAGAAATAGCGTTGTTTTACTTCTATATGCTTCTTCGCTCTGTCCTGGCTGGTAAATTGAATTGTCTATACGTGCCTAGTATGTAGGCATGTGGGTACTATGCATACATTGGAAGAAAAGAGGCAGACTTCAATTATCGCGACTAGAGCTTTAAATATCAGCCTTCAGGTTGTTCTATTATTAACAAGAATCTTCAAATCATATCTAGAATTAGCCACTGGTTCTTACAATACTGATTTACATACTTTGATAAGCCTTACTTTGTTTGGTAGCTGCACCACTGGTGTTTGACCAATTTTAAAGTTTTGTGTGTCAAAGCACTACACCGACAAACACAATTCATGATACCAACTGAAAACTTTTAAATTGTACTCACAGGATTTTATCGCGTAATTTACCTTTTGATATTATTAGGTACCCGACGTTACGGCTGTGTTGCAACAACCGACCACGAGAAACAATATTTAAAGGTAAATTACGCGATAAAATCCAGGAGTACAATTTAAAAGTATTAATTCTGATCGCGAAAGTTTTGAAACACCAACTGAATATATCAAGTATACCAACCAACTGACCTGCAGTAAAGCTGTGTGTACCCGGCATGTACACACTGCGCCATTTTTGCGCGTACAAGGCGTGCCGAGCCATGCGCACGCGCCTCCGCGCATCGCGCGCGACCATGCCGCAGCCAGCGCGCATGCGTCACCGGCACATCACACACCACCACTTTATAACACTTAATGTATGTTCACATCACTACATACTTATCTTTCAACGTCTTTGAGTTGTAATCCAAATTCATAAAAGGATATTTCTTCCGATTGAAAAAGGTTAAGTTTCAGATGAAAATCCAGCTTTCATAGGATGTTTCATAGGATCTTTAACGGGTTCGGTCGGTAAAAGTTTTTAGGTAAATTCAATTGGAAAACAAAGCTTCGATGAATATTTTTAGGTACACAACATAAGCACTTAGATTAGATGTAAAAGTTCCAGATATGTTTCAGTATTTGAGCACGGTTTACTTTGGTCGGTTTGCATTTGCATGGACGAAGTTTAGACGGCCTTCTCAACGGGAATGGTTTTTGATGAGCAGACGGACGTTTGAACACTTACACGTTTTTTCTCGTATTTAAAAAGCTAAGTTACATTTTAATACTTTCAATTTGCACAAGACGAGACAAGCTGTTGTTTTCTCAAGAACGACTCCGCTGAGCTTCGAAGTTGCAATTTCATTTGGACTTTTCTAAGTGGAATTACGAAGGAATTGCGGAGTTTCAGACCCTACACAGTTAAGGATATAATCCTGTTTGTTTAATTCATAAACGGTTACACCATTATAATCTTTTACCTGTGTAAAATATTTTAGTTGACTTTTTGTACTCAATAATACTAAAATATTATATAAATAGGTACATCATATCCCAAAATAGGAAAAAAAAACTAAATTTTAACAAAAAATCTACTAAGTATTACATCTAGGAATTCAGGAATAAAAATAAGCTATAAGTAGGCTAGTACCTATTACCTACTTGCATCATCAACAGATCTAAAGTGCCAATGGTTTGAGAGCAAATATCTACCATTACTAGGAGATAGAAAATTTTCTTCTATTTAAAGTTCCAAGGAATACTAATCAATAACAAAACATAACTGTTATTTATTTATTTACTCGCAGAACTAAATACAAAGTAATCTCAATAAGAAAAAACTCACAGAAGAACAGCATAAAATAACTCAAGGTAAAATCCATCATAAAAACACAGTCCTCTCTTTTAAGTACGAAAATATGTTTCAGGTGAAAAGGGAGGGCTAAAACACGAACAATAAAATATGAGGTCTGGAAAGAGCTGCCGAAATATTAGCTTCGCTTTACTGATTCATGTGGTTTTACGTCTTGTAGGCAAGGATGTGGATGATTTGCGATGCGTATTGTGATTTTTTTCTTTTTAGGTCAAGTCTATCATATATTTAGGAGCTAGGTGATTCTTCTCTTTTTAAGGGTAGCAAACATGTTATAAGACTTAGATTACAGACTAAGATGGGCCCACACAAAATAGGCTTAGCTAGCCAGTGAATAAAATTGGCCTATTAAGTCCAATTTAGGCCCATTTTATTTACTTGATTAAGTAGGTGATTTAAATTAGAAAATCATAAGAGAGTTCAGCGGATTCTACGCTTACTCATCCTGGTAAATTAAAAAAAAATAGAATCAATAGGTCACTGTAAAGTATTGACCTTTTTACTATTATTTTCTTGCTAAACCATATTACATACATGTTAAAATAATTATGTATTCGTATATAAAATGCCTTAAAGTCTGCTTGCATATTTTTTCTTAAATAATAATAACTAAAATGGTACACATTATGAACAGGGTTCAAACTGTTATACCCTACTTAGCCCAATGCATTGTACACATTTACATTTTCACCTTCATCAATTCTCTAAGGGAATCCCAAACTTAATGCCTAAATAAAGTAAGTTACAAAACTGCCGTAAGTATTTCATTTAAAAACTAGCCTCTCAGCTTTTCAGCAACAAAACCAAGAAACAAGTGTAAGTGAAGAGCACTGTTAATCTTAATAAACTCATAAACGCCAGCGTCTATCAAAGTAGAACGAAATAAAATGTATGCATTCACGTAAAAATAAACCGATATCATAATTTTGGTTCTTAGCAATGTCGTGTAAGATTTTCATCTACCTTTGCAGTTTTTTGTCATTATTTTGTATCAATGATAACAAAAAGACAGTTACTCCCGAACCTTGCTTTTACGCAGCGTTATTTTCAAAGGGCCAGGAGTACAATCAATTTGCTCCTAGAACTACTTTATGTGATCCCAGTGGTTCTGAATTAATGCTTATTCACTCATTGACCTGCATGTTACAATCCGCGATGTTTTCATACAGTCAGACAGCCGATTATGAAAACGGTGTCCCTCAGCTAATTTTCACTTTTTATATTACCTGTCTTAAACTTTCCCGATCACAATTCATCCTCTAAACAAACATACAGGATTTTATCGCGTCATCTATCTACCTGTGATTTGCGTACAGTAGCTAGACATGTCTTGTAAAGTAATACTAAATATCCAGTAACCACAGTAAGCAAAACCATGTAAGCACATATACCTTGCATAGACAGTTAAAGTATTAAGAAAATGCAGTTGCACCGCTCCGCTTTGGTGAGCGCTACCCCTGAGATTCGGTTTCTTCGATTCCCAGGTCCGTGGGCTGCCATCAGGCGAGCTCCCATCGGGGCCGTATACAGTAATTGGCGTGCTTTACGACCGCTGAAAGTGAAGTCCGTTCTGAGGGAGCACGATCCGGTCACAGTTTTGGTGTTTTAGAAGCGCTTGTTTCACTATTTCCGAGTAAGTACTTAATAAATTAAAAAATACGGTCTGAAGTAAACTGGCAATTAAGGATGCAGCCGCACAAGGATTACACATAGCTTTATTGTTTTCCATAACATATTGGATAATAGGAAGACACGAATCTTACTTATGTATCATTGAACAACGCGTGGATAGTTTCTGTAGCAGTCATTTTATAAATAACCATTTAACAATGGTGACACCGCATACACCTTTATAAAAGTTACAGCAGTGCTTATAAAGGGATTTGTCTTACTTGCTTTCATCACACGTTATATTTTCCGATTTTGTTTTAATCGAGGAAAATACTTCTTGCTAATTCAAAGTTAAATTCGTTGCTCTAAGGTAGCTCTTATATACCTACATTAGGTAGCTAATTTGGCTGGAGCCTACCTTTGGTCCGCAGTTTGCTGTGCGGATCGCTTTACTAAATGTTATTCAAACAACAATAAGGTGTACTTGATTTATAGGTCGATCTATTAGCGCATTTGTGATTTTTTTTTATAAAATAAAAAAAACTTCATCATTTATCAAACATTTTAAAACGTCATATCAATCTGGGCAGAGTCTACCAGACCGTGCTAACCCGAAGCACAATGTAAATAGAAATCACATGTTCCAATCGTCCGATCGGAATGTCATTTCAAATGTGAATAAAATCCGGATTCCCATTATCCGAGGACGACGATGTTACCGCATCAAAGCAATTTAACTCCGCTTCCTTTCAACATGTCACAGCCAGTTCACGAGATGTACGGTTGCTTTAACACATCAAGAACTATACAATACATCCTTCTTATATAATATTATATTAATGAGGATGGATGTATGACGTATTTTTGTTACTATTTCATGCAAAAACTACGGAACCAAATTTGTCTGAAACTTGTTATGTACCCTAAACTACTGTGTTTAGGAACTGGAATATACAATACTTTTATCCGGGTAAGACAAAAATGTAAAACAACGCAAGTATGCTCACGATTGTATCTCTAAGTTTGGTAGATATTCACTCTGCTTTGGTATCAAGATCCGTTGACTAGTCTAAATAGGAATTTAGCACATGCCCACATCTTGCAAGTAGTTTTCATTACCGTGACAGGTTTAGAGCCCATCGCCGCCTATCGCCGTCCAGTTGAATGCTAAATGGTTTCCTAGTCATTTGTAACGTTAGGAACGTCAATACCAGTAGCCTCTTACCGACGATTTTATTAGTTTGGGTAGTTAACGGCACTACGGATGACCAGCGCTTTGACAGGTTCCTTGGTTCCTGCCTAAGCATCATGAGTAGTAGCCATTTTTGTCATTTTTCTTGTTTTATCTTTCTCTTTTTATATATGTGTTTTCTATAATTGTAATGACAAAATAAAGATTTTTCTTTCTTTCTTTAAAAAACTAATACTTATGTCATAGTTTCAGCATTTTGTCTAATTACGTCCTTTGTACTTGTTGATTTGGTATGTAAGCCCGTTGCAAACATCATCTATTATTCAGCAGTGCATAGACAAAACAGTCATTAAATACAAAAGATATCACAACGGAACTAACTGCAGTTTTCCATAAACATATCCTACAGAGTTTAGAGCAAACTCTCTGTGACTTGGGAATAGGGTTGCTGCTAAAAATCTTGATAAGACGGCTAATATTCGAAAAGAGTGGGATCGTCTTCGAATTTAGGATATAAGATTACTTACTTTATTTTAACGTCTAGCTAGAGAATCCTACAGAAATAATTAGGTACCTACTTACTAAATTATTTATATTTAAAAAACGAACACAATATGAAAACAATTTCGTCAGTAATAATAGCTGAAACTACGACTGACAAAGGTGAAGTCTTACAGTACAGTAGAACACATTTTGTTGCTCGAACACTGCGAAAATGACGGTATTTATACCATGTCTGGCAACCCTAACTACATATATGAGACTTGTATAGCAGAGTATGAATTTACGATTAATTCATAACACAGTCATGAGTTTCGGGTTAAACTTGCCGCGATCCGGACTGACAGACAATGCATAATGAATGCCTATTCACGATTGTTGCAAATAGTTCGCTTTGAGAACGGTTTTCAAACGAATAACAGCAAAGTTTTGTCAAAAGTTTTCGTTTGAGACCGCTTCCGCGGGTTAGATTTATCATTGGTAGAGATTTTTTCTATTTGATTAAACATGAAAGGCATAATGTTTCAAGCATAAAATTACAGACATTGAATCACAGATCTTTCCCGAATATGATCACGAGTGTATCACCAAGATGTGGTAGATATATTCTTTAAGATCTTTAGGAATTTATGAATCCGCTGAAAATGTAAAATATCTGAGGAGGTATATTCAAATACAATATCTGGTATGGTACATGCGTGCCCACATTTTGCAGAAGTTAGCATTCCATACGTGACAGGTTGCAAGCCCATCGACGCTACTAGAAAGCTAACGAAAAATCCAATGATGCACGGCTGAAAACGAACCCACGACCTTTGGATCGAAAGTCAAGGCACTAACCCACTCGGCCAGCACGGCTCACTCGGATATATCAGATCTATTTGGAAAGATAGAAAGAAAGAAAAAATCATTGGCTAAACGGATCAGCATGGAAATGCTGCCGCGCTTCAGATACGGACGTCTCTGACTCTAATCTGCTAAATACTGGGCAGACGCTTTGCATACCATCAGAGCTAAAAAGTCCACGCCGGCCTCCTGGAGATATATAGTCCGCAATAACAGTAAACAGCGAGATTGCGAGGGGCAAGATGCCGACGTGAATAATTTACCTTTCATTAGCCTCTCAGACTAATTGCTATTTATTTTACTTTGTAAATGCAACAGTTGAATAGGTATTGATTCACACAATTTGTAGTATTGAAAGTGCACATTGCATCGTTTGTATGAATATTGTGAGCGCTCTTAACTCAACAAAGTGCAAATAAATGATCTTTATCTCTATCTTTATCTTTATCTTTAAATATTTTTACGCTTTGAACCATTATTTAACAAGTAATTTCATTTTATTTTAAATAAAATCGACAAGATTATTTAGGTATAAAACGAGCGATCTACATAAACCGCTTAGACTTGGCAGTCGCCAGGTAAAAAGAGCTTAAAAATACCTATTGTAATATTAAAGGTTATGGAAACGCCAAAAAAGTTCTAATTAAAAAATAACTTTTGTTATAACACCTGAAATTACTTCTTTCTTTTTTATTAGACTTAGTTTCTTATTACAGGTAATTAGAAAAGCCCTTTCAAAAGGAACCCGATACTGAATAAACAATGGCCACCTAAATGGAGTAATGATGGAGGGTGATCTGAAGTCTGGGCACTGGACAGATACTGTTACAGCAAAATAGTGTTTAAACTAAGTGGCTCAACAAAAACGATCTTAAGGTGCCTAATAGTTTAGGAAGAGTAGCGAAAATAGAGTTTTGTGGTCACCAAGTGCAACTTTGCTACTCCTCCTAAACTATACTAAATAAAACTATTACAGAGGTAAAAAAAAAGCTTATGATAGGTTTCTCATACGGGACAATAGTAATAATAAAATAAAATAGGCGGCGGCGTTTCACGCATACCTTAAAAAGACAAAAAGGTCAGAACCTGAACCTGAAAAATGTACAGGGTGTGTTTTAAGAATTTACTCATCTTTTAATTTACTCGAAAGTATAAAGATTAGTTTAGATAAGTTTTGTTTTTGTTACGTGCACTCGCTTGTTATAATTTGCGAGAATGAAATAAGGAATAACACTTGTATTATACGTCAGAACGGTACTTGTTCGGAAAGTACAATGTAGGCTCGTAATACATAACTCGTCTTGTCAGTCAAACAGGTAAAGGATTCTGTATCTCATTTATAATCTTCCGTCTCGTGAAATAAACACATCTATTTACGTAAATGTATTTCTAAATGTCACACATTCAATTTATCACACGTTAAGTGGGATAATTAGGTGCTACTTAGAAATAATGAGTATTGTATTCCATTGCAATTATTTGAAGCGAAAAGTTAGAGTATTGGCAAAGTATGAAGTGCTATAATTGTAGAACTATATTTAAAGTTTTAAATTATCAAACGTAGGTATGTAGTTGTTGTACAACTAGTGTACAATTATTGTAAAAACACAATGAATATTGTAAAAACTCGTGTACCAATAAAATATTTTTGATTTTGTTTTTTTTTTATTTTTGATAATTTGATCTTTGATCCTAGCAATTGTCATTCTCTTTTAATAATTCTACGCTAAAAGGATGACAGGGAAAATGCTGATGTTATTTCGCTTTGGATATAGACATTCTCCCTTAAAAAGCCAAAAAGCTTACCTAAATAAATAATAGAGGAAACACATATTTGAACTGTAAGCCAACTTTGGCTAAAACACGTCGCTGAGTGATGAACTAATGAATAACATAATACCCAAGACAGATATTGCATATTATATGGAACTGCTAACGGACAGAGGAGCTTAAACAAGGGAAACTTTAGGTATACCTAACTAACATGTTCGTAATTATGAGTTGTTTTTATGAAGTTCGCTTGGCTTTTGTAGTGCATTCACCTACGTATTATTTTGTACTACTAACTTGAGCTTGGGGCTTGTGGTTCACAGTCTATTTATGCTGTAATTTAATGAGCCGTGTTTGTCAAGTGGATTAGTACCTTTGGATCGAAAGTCGAGAGTCGAGGCACCCACTCGCCCATCATGGCATTTAACTTTTTCAGGTAGGTACTTATTAGACAGCATATTATTATACATATACCTACCTACTTCCAAGATGGAAATACTAAGTTAGCACGAGCTATCAAATGCAGCGAGTGGACAATAGGTTGTTAGTGTCCGTCTGGTCGGTAATGCCTTCCTTCCATGATCCATTATCTACAAAGCTCGCTATTACAGGAAAAGGATACTAAAAGAGATAAAAACAGTCAGTTTAGCCATAGTTTTAGTCTCGAGGAATTTCGTTTAGAAATTCTATTTATATTATAACTGAAAAATCTTACTAAAAGTTTATGACTTCGACGGGATTCGAACCCGCGTTATACAAGCGATCACCCTTTAGCCGGGTTGCCATTGACCACTCGGCCACGAAGCCTATGACGCCGAAGACTAAACTATCAGTAAGGTGATATTTCGGTTAAAGCGCCGATTATTATATATCTATTCAATTGATATTTTTGTTAGATGTGCTAGATGCCTGAAATGAGTAACTTTTTTCGTTACAGTCAAGTCAACAAAATAAGTAGGTACTAGACATGTGCGCCGATCGGCGTGGCGCACGCCGCCGATCATTTTAGCCACGCCGACGCCGCCGAATTTTTCATCGGCGTCATCGGCGTCTACAAACAAACAATATTCTACATTATAAATCACTTTATTTAACAAATTTCTTATATTTTATTTGCAAAAAGTAGTATTTTTTTTTTATTTCGCTATCTGGCAACACTGTTTGTAAACATTAAAGTAATTTGCATTTCGTTTAAAAATAACTTTGTCTTTTCCCTGTTTTTTTGTAATATGTGATTTGATTGTTGCCATACCTAGAGGTTTTTTTGGGGTCTCTATTTTGTCTCCGAAATTTTATCCCCCTAAAATAAAAATCTATAAAATTGGGTTTTCATAATCATCGATTGCCCGTATAATCAGGATCTATATAAGGATAAGGATCCCTAATATAGTTACCTATGGCTAATATCGGCATCCCTAATGTTTAAAATACATAAAATCATTCTCAATAAATAACATAATCCTTAATGTAACTAACTTATAACTTTATTTTCTTATTAGTTTATGAGAATAATGTAAGTATTCATAAATTTTTTGAACACTTTATTTTGAATAAGAGCGTTGTGTCTCAAGCACAAGGCAGCATAGGGAATGTAACTGCTTTTGATCTGGGTGGCTGATTACTTTTATTTCACATTTTATTGGCGCTTCGGCAGCCGCTACCGCGGCACGCTTGCTACGCTCGCTCGCCTCGCGCGTTAGTGGACACTGTTCAAACCTAACCTAACCAACTGATTTCGATCTTGGTGGCTGATTACTTTTATTCCACATTTTATTGGCACTTCGGTGGCCGCTGCCGCGGCACGCTCGCTACGCTCGCTCGCCTCGCGCGTAGGGGAACAGTGACCACTCGCGCGTTAGTGGTCACTGTTCAAACCTAACTTAACCAACTGATTTCGATCTTGGTGGCTGATTACTTTTAATCCACATTTTATTGGCGATTCGGCGGCCGCTGCCGCGGCACGCTCGCTACGCTCGCTTGCCTCGCGCTTTAGTGGTCACTGTTTAAACCTAACCTAACCAACTGATTTCGATCTTGGTGGCTGATTACTTTTATTCCACATTTTATTGGCGCTTCGGCGCCGGCGCGGCGGCCGCTCCCGCGGCACGCTCGCTACGCTCGCTCGCCTCGCGCATTAGTGGTCACTGTTCAAACCTAACCTAACCAACTGATTTCGATCTGGGTGGATACAAACAACCTAAGTAATTTCTGTTTTACATAATTATAAACGTTCGAAAACATAATTATTCGGAAGTGGAAGTATTATGATTCTTTATAAGGTATTATGTCGTACTTATGTTTATAACGATTAAAATTTGGGATTATAATATTAGGTAACATCAATTTATGCATTAGGAGCATAAGGATGAGCAATATCTTATTATAAACTATAGTTATGGGACCATCATATTATGGATTCCTATGTTTCGGAGACACCTTGTTATTGATTGTGATTTACGGACAATCGATTTTCGGAGACGAAATCGGTTCCCATTTTTTTGTTATTGAAGTTTCGATTTTATAATTGTTTTAAGACAAATAGGTAAGTCTGTCATAAATAATGAATAAAAAGTTTAATAAGGATTAAGGCGTCTTTTACTTAATTTCACATCCACGCCGATTACGCCGATGACGCCGCCGCCGCCGACAAATTGGAAGCCAGACGCCGCCGCCGGTAAAATGAGCATCGGCGCACATGTCTAGTAGGTACCTAATACTCGTAATATAATTCACTTGAACACGATTGTGCTCTGATGTCACTCTCTTCACTATGACAACATTTCTTGGATTCATAACTTGAATTCATAGCTTGAATTATAGTATGACATGGTAGTGGCTAAATGCGTGGCACAAACAGTGCAAAGCCAAAATAAAGAAAAGAAGAAGAAGATTTTCAACTTTCAACATTAACGTTCAGTTTTATCGATTATATCATAAAAGGAGATAATATGACTTTCAACCTATTTCACTAAAAATATATATACCAAATATAATCGTCTACTAGGTACGTACATTTTGAAATATTACAATTTATGCATAATTTTGTTCAGTTCAGTAACTCCCTATACCCCGTCGAGTAAGCTGTCATGTAAAGCGATCACAGCGTAATTTTTGCAGATTTACTCGACCCTTTTTGTAAAAGAGATTGAAAGAGTATCGTGAAGATAATCTCAGTGGCTTCATGAAAGGGAAGCTCTTACCGAAAATACGATGAATATGTCAGAAAAATTAGAGTTTTGGACGTCTTATGTCATCAAATTCAAATTGGCGAAGCTTTGAGCTTGTGTGTCAGTAAGTTGTAACTCTCTTTCTACTTAACTTGAATTCACAAGTTGTAGTACTTACATCGTAAGTTGCGTAGCGAAAGTCCATGAAAATGTATGTTGAAAGCAGAGTTAAAGACTGTACGAACGTAAGAATATCGGGAATTTAGAAACCGACAATGTTTTGTATCGAGTACTTAGGTGTGGGAACTACTCGCGGTCGCGTCTCTCACAATACGATGTTTTTACGTAATTTTCCGTTGTGTTAAAACAGAGCTTTTCATAAGATAACTAAATCCAAGAGTAATAATTGTCTGCCAAGTGCCAAGTCGTATTAATGAATCTACCATCTCGGTCAAGTCTAAGTGAATTTTGAGGTGATTGGCCTCAAACGCTAGACTACCAAATTAAATTCTGATTAGCTGCAATAAAGAAGACTTATCAAGCCTGGGGGCGATTGCCTGCTAAATTGACTCCTGCGAAACCGGACAAGTAATTGATTTTTACGCCAATTTAGTGTCTAGAAGACGCGGCGACGGCATACAATGACAAATACAAGACTTATTATGGTTATCTTAAATGCTATTACCTGCTTGAATAGGTGGAGTATCGCATTCATAAATGCTTAAAATTATTGAATAACATTACATACTCTCTTATAAAAATATGTGATGACTAATGTGATGATAGTGATGAAAATGTATTTATAATAATCGCAAAAAACGATTTATACCTCTCAACTCAATCATATTTCACTAGGTAATACCTTCTTATCAAATACCAATACGAAATTGCATTCACCAACAAAATACTACCTCATTTATTTCCATTGCATTTTAAAATCAGCTCTAAGCCCTTCATATTAAAGTTGAGGGAGATTTCCTTGGGGTTGTGAAGCGCAAGTGAGCCAATTACGTCCCTTTCAGGTGTTCGTGGGGTCAACAACCGCGTTAGGGTATTTGACACGTATCACTCTTATAGGTAATTTGTTTACTAAAGTGCTGGGGTGACATGTGAAGCGGTATTAATTGGCCGTTGCGGTGTTATGTAGGCCTGGTTCTGGTCATCTAAAGAAGGCTGTATAATCAATAATCAATAAATCAATAATTTATTTATTTCTCTCACAAACAATAAAGTTACTTAAATAAATATAAATACAGGAAAATAAAATGACTTAAAAAATAAATACATAATAATAAATTAAATAAATACAGTTAAAAATTATACAAAAATAAGTGTCGGTTCTAACTATTTACAAAAGAAATGTTGTGAGAGACTGGTGCCTGAAATAGGTATAGATAATAACCTGTGTTACGGGTCACCAGTGCCCTACTTCACTGATCTGTATAGGAAAACCTAAACAATGAAATTTTAACAAGAGATAGAAAGTTAAGAACTAAATATTAAAAAGTGTTAGGGATTTTTTATCGGTTTTGCCTCCCTGTAGCGACGGTAAACGATCCCGGCTGTCCAAAAATCGGGAGCCAGGAACACGTCCTTGTACTTGGCGGCCACCCGGAGCACATACGACTTGAAGTTAGTTTCTCTTGAAGAATCTAGCCGCTTCAAGCCATGTACGATGACTACAGGTGGCTGCCTAATTCGGCATCGGCTCCTCTCATCCACATACTGGCGGATGGTTTCTTCAGTAGTGGTTGGGTCCAGTCGGGATATATAAATGCCGATTGTCGGCTCAACAGCCTGCAGGGCGAGCCCGGCAGAGCGAGGGGCGGTTCCACGTTCGTTTCGGGAAGGCTTCGGCCGACGCTTCTTCTCTACGAGAACGAATCCGTCCGCGTCAGTTCTCCCATCACGAATGGGTATTTTCTGTTGTGTCAGACTCTTCTGCCGTATCTCAACGCTTGGCACCGGACACGGATTCAGAGTCTGACGGGACACTTGTGCATAACTCTTCTTTTGCCGAGCACGTGGAGCAGTAGAAGGCACAATCGTCACAGGCTGCGGCGTTGACGTCCCGAGAGCCGAGGTCATCGGAGTCAGGCGGTCATTACCCTGCGAATCGGTGTCAGTTGTCAACACACACTCAAGTTTGCTGACAGTAGAAGTCTGGCCTCGTGTTACACCGCGCCGCACGTTCACGTTTTGCGCTGACTGCGGTGATATCGTCGACACTACATTTTTGTGTTGCAATGCCGAGAGATCTTTTTTTAATTCGGATACAGAATGCTCCGAATTAATTAACTTCCGTTGAATTCCAGAGACTTCCGCCTTAAGCAACGTAAACTCCGAAAGTAACTTCGTGATGTCGAGAGTCACGAGAGGCAGCTTGTCCAGGTTACGCGCTACATACGTAGGGACGTCTTTGGAGTCTGTTTCACGGAACACCTTGAGAATGTCCTCGATGTCTGTTGTTCTGTCGCCATCACGAAGTAGGAAGGTGATCCCCACAGCCTCTTCTAACACCTTCTTCGCGTCTAGAATGTCAGCCGCTGTGAAGCTGGACAACAGGATCTGGATCAGGCTGTCCTGACTCAGAGTGTCCAGCTTGAACTGAATGAACGCTAAAACTTCGTGAACAACGAGCATGTTCAAACGATTTAAATCTGCAATTACACAGTAGGTACGTCGCTTTACGCGAATAAATTCATGTCAAGTCAGCATCGAAACAGCCGTTCTGAAGCGACCGTTCGAGGTGACGACTACGATATGACGATAATACGATAATCCTTAGAATATATGAAAAAAAAAATGAAATATGATCACGACTGTATCCCGGGAGCGGTAGACATTTCTTTCAGATCATTAGGCAATTTTTAGATCGAAGATGTCTAAGGGGGTAGTCAGAGGTATAAATAATAAATATATACAGTAATATTACTTTTATTAGGTACTACGGCCCCAGAATTGTCAGTCCTTAACAAACGTGACGAACAGCGACTCTACTTTTTCATTCTGTAAAAGGTTTCTTTGAATATTTATATTTCTACTGTTACGTCTTAAAAGAAACCAATAAAATGTTTTATTTTCACACTCTTCTCTTAAGTGCTTATATTTTAACTGTCTCTTCAGCCCCCGTAGCGTGACCTTCTAGACAACGCTTCAGATAAAATAATATAAAATTAAGTTGCTTCATATAATTATCTTCGTTATGTAAACATAACAAATTATCATCATCGACTACCCGACTTTACCCACTGCTGGGTATAGACCTTCCTAAGTTTGTGCCATTACACTACGGTCCTGCATGTGGTAGTGGCATCTATTGAATAACGATCAACTTTTGACATTATTGACATATTAAATGACATCCAATAATACACAACGGTGAAAAAGCCAGGTATTCTTCACTTAAAATGACAGTGAGCCTACTTGAAACTTAACACGTAAATAGTTTAAGGGAAGGTTCAAATCTGACGGAACATGCGTCGCGTATTATAAGCCAGAACAGACAAATGTATAGAAAAACACTTGACCGTTCACACTCAACCGATGATACGTTAGTACGCTAGATGATACGCTCGGCGTATTTTACGTCAGATATGAACCTTCCCTAAAAGGTTAAAAAAATGCAAGGAGCAATTCGAATAAAACCATCTAAAATTTACTACTGATAAGTCGATAGTTTACCGTTTACATTAATAGATTCAGATCTATTTTTTTAAGCGCTAACTAGGCTTTTGATTCAAACTAGCACGTATACTGCTCATGAGCTTTTAAAACATCTTAGCCATGACACAATTAAAAGGCAGTCCATTTGCAGACTCAGTCAGATCCTGGCAGCCTCTAGTGCACTTTGTATCATATTACACGAGGACTGCGACACTTGACATCACAACGGAAAGTGCATTAGTCTTTGTGCTTTTAATAGCACCTGATGGGCGAGCAAATAAGAATGGACCAATTTAGATTTCGATGAAGAGATCTGCACATACTGATTTTACATTAAAGTGAGCCACGAGTAGCTACAGTATCTGCTTCTTTGTTCAATCTCACGATTTTGTTCATCAGTTTTAGTTCTAATTCGTAATAAATAAAAGTACGCAATCACGCGCTAAAATATGACTAACGTAAGTAGGTGTACTATTGGCCAATTTTATCCGAAAAAAAAATTAAGTTGACGAAAATAAATTACGCAATAATACTTTCTAGTAGTTTACACAAAAATACAAGAAGTCTTATAAGAATAGAACATAAAATATTACAACCAAAAAAAAGTGTGACATAAAAATCACATTCCTTGCAGTCAGAAATAGCCTAAACAATAGCAAGGCACGCATAGCTAACTACTTACCACGGTTTCATAATAACAGTGTAACTAAACGAAAGAAAATAAAGCTACCTGAACGCAACGATGCGGTGATAAGGGAAATACTGGCTTTTAGCTGGCAACATTAGAAAGTATTCTCAGAACATGCTTCCTGTTGGGGATTAGCGTCTCTTGTCACGCTATTGAGGAGTTTGGCCCTAACGGATGCGATCGGGACATTTCCATGCAAACCAATTTTACGTGGTTCTGATCGTAGCTTTCGATCTTGTCATGATAAAATGGATACTATTGCTGTGATGATTATGTTAATTCACAAAATATTTAGTAAATTTGAGTATTGTATGTCTACTATTCCTTGAAATTATTAAAAATCCTTCCTATCCTATCTTTAAGAGTAGTGTTTGTGGATTTAGTAACGGTTTCATGGTTTTTGACGACTTTAAATTGATGTATGACTGTCTCTCCTATCCAAGGGCAAGACATTCTCTCGTATCTTTGGAAAAACAAAAGTCCTTTGATGTACTTGTGGAGGTACTCGGCCTCATAGAAGTAAGCACTCACTATAATTTTCCTGATTAAAATAGGTGGCAACATTCTATGCTTGCAAGTTTTCTGAATAGTTTTACACCTGGCAACCCTAACAGATAGCCTAGGTACATCCGGGAGCGCACCGAGATATTCTTCCTAATTGCTCCCTTGTTACTGAGTTATCAGGCTCCCGAGTGCTACTGAATAAACATTTTCTATTGAATGGCTTACACAGAAATTAAGACCAAGTTTTATAGTGTGCTGTATTTTGTGTCACTATGCTAGCGGAGTTCATGGGCTGCCGGCTTGCATCATCTTCACCTTTCTTGGTCATAATGGTACCGTTTTGCAATCACAAGACTAAATATACCACCGTGTTAATTAATTTAACACTTTGACTACTGCTTTTCTTCCGAGACGGCAAGGCCCTTTGAAGCATTCGTACCCAAGACGTTGACAAGCAAAATTTTAAGATTTTTCTTGAATTTTCTTGGGTTTTATTCAATTCAGAATCAGTTTCGATGAAACTTGGAATAGAGCGTGGTCTGGAATAACATAATTTACTTTAAATGCTGATACAAAGCGGACCAAACCACGGACATAAATATTTAATGAAATACGCAGAATCTGCGCAACACTGTTTCAAGTTTATTTTATGGACCGTACCAGGTGTATGAAAGTTTTAAGAGAGTCCTAAATAACTCGTCAATAAACACCGACACATTTCGGCAGCAACCCATCATACCTGCAACCCATGTCAATTGAAATACTTCTTGCAACAATGCGAGCATAAAATACCAACGTGATATCGGTTTGCGAGAGGTAATGTCGAGCCCAAATCCGAATAAAACCTTTAGGTAAAATTTAACTTCTGCTGGCTATTATCATAAAATAGGCTTACTTTTGAATAAAATTGGGTTTATATTTTATAGACTCAAGAGGGATATCCTAGAGGCGGTAGATTTTTGCTTAAAACATCAGGATATTTATGGAATAAATAAATAAATAAATAAATATCCTTGGACATTTCACACGGCGTCATCTAGTCCCAAGCTAAGCAATTTTATGCTTGTGTTATGAAATAAAAATGTGTAATAAAACCCATGAAGTGTTTTATTCCATAAATATCCTGAATTTCACATTGCGTCATCGTGTAGGTACTTATTTATCTAGCAGTGATCAATCACAGTCACTCAAATTAAAAAAAAATATATTTTTTGTTAAAATGCAAAGTTTAATGAAGCAAAACTAAAAACTGAGAGTACAAGAAAACCAGATTTACAACATCATTAGCACGAAGAGATATAATGTCAAAGGACCTCTAATACGCTCCGACATTTTGATGTGCTGCATTTTCCACGTCATTAGTGCGATGAAACTATTCAGAGAAAAATGGAACTACATAGTTGAGACTGTATTAACTTTGCCGAGCAAAAATTGTGAAAAACAGAAAACTAGATTTTCTTCAAACTTCGTTTAGTTCTGATCCTCGGTAGTGTTGTAATGTAAGGCTAGCTTTAAAAGTAACTTTAAGTTTATTGGAAATCTGTGACTTCTGGAATCCTTTTAAAAGTTTGAAGCTTCAACTCTTGGGACAGAGACATCATTGTAACTCAAAAGCTGAAAAATAATGCTTAGCTTGTATTTAGCCAAGAAACGCCCTTTCGTAATGTCGTAGGAATCAGTACAGAAAATGTTACCAAGATTTCCACATGGAAAATACTTTGAAACATTTAACAAAGAAAGAAAGAAAGAAAAGCATAATTTTTGCCATGATAACATTTTCACGCGATTTAAGCTAGATGATTAACATTTCACAACCAACAATCTAGCTACTAAGTCATGTGGCTGCAAGTGTACCACAAACACAAAGTTGCCATTCAAAGCTTGAGAGGAACCACAGATCTGAGCAAGTTGGTTAATTACTGAACTGTTCGTAACAAGCGGAGTCGGGGGTCGTCGCAAATTAGACAGTCTAGGGAGCAGGCAGGCTATGATGCGTTTGAGTTGAGCATGGAACTGCATTACTATCGGTAAATACAATGTTAAGATAAGTAAATAAGTTCGTATGTGGTGGCTATGCAGTTCATCCTAAGGTTGTCTGGAAGAAATCGGTCATAGCGATAAGACCGCCCATTGTACTTCATTTTTAATATTCTTCGTGTTTCTTATTTGATGTAATGTCCATGTGGTGTACCTACAATAAAGTGTTAATCTATCTATCTATCTATATATCTAACTCGGATGAGTTCTTACGCCGTCTGATAGCCTCCGTAATGGCTGAACGACTTAAAAGTACGTGCCCTCCGAGACGGAAGCGCTCAAATGTCAACGCCACTAGTGGTCACCCATCCAAATTGTAATCGCTGAGAGAGCGAGGCTCTAGGATATAGAAATGAAAATGAGGCACAGTTTACTAAGCAGGAAGTAAGTTCGATATGAGCAAGTGGCCAACTCTGGTGTCGGAGTTTTTAGGCCGCCTTAAGGCCACTAAGCAGTGAATAAATTACAAACAAGGAAACCTCATTAATGTACTAAAACATTATTGTATTGTTCAGTAGAACTTACGTTTGCTACGAGAGTTCGTAGGCGTTTCGTAGCGTTACACCTACGCGCGTAGACATACCATTGTAGGATTTAGGAATGGTTTTCGAAAGAAAAAAAGGAAATCAATCATTACTTTGGTACATACGATCGAAATATATATATGTCAAGTGCTATTCTAAAGAAAAGATGAAAGCCTTCTTCCCCAACCTTCCTCATAAGGTAAAAAGGTTTTAACAAAAAAGAGGCTACCAGACGTTTATACGAATTGAACAAAATTGGACATAATATGTTATTTTAGTAAGAACATGTATAGGTTGAAACTAAAGTCAAGCAATCTTATCCAAAAGATATCAATCTTAAGATACAAAGTATATTAACCGAGGACGATTTGAGATATTAAAATAATCTTATATCTGTACGCCCTGAATCAGAATCCTCTGATTGTTCAATGCCAATTGACCCAGTTAATACACTCGCAGATACTACTTAATCAGACTATTTGATAGTCCTGATTTTAAATGCACTATTTTGTTCGAGATATTTTATAAGATGTTGGGTTCTATATGCTTGCTCATTTGTAATATAATAAGTACCTTTTAAATTTAGGGTTTTTGGGTCATAACTATGTAAATGGTGCTTTAACCGAAATAATATCATCTTACTGATTGTTTCGTCTTCAGCGTCAAGGGCTTCGTGGCCGAGTGGTAAGGCAGCCCGGCTTAAGGGTGATCGCTTGTATCTCGCGGGTTCGAATCCCGTCGAAGCCGTAAAAACTTTTAGTAAGATTTTTCATTTAAAAATAACTATGTAAGTCAGAAATGGTACAAAGAATCTGTGGCACGGAACTCGTTGTGCGTGCGATCCACTTCCGCAGTCGTTACAGCAACAACAACATAATTGACTTATAAATCAGACCATTACCTGTTGTAGAGACAGAGATATGATAATTCTGGCCTTTCGTTGGTTAAATGGGTCTGCTTCCGCCCGACCTCTGCGGTCTCGCTCGGGCTAGGTAAATCACAAGTGAATTGATTATATAGGATTACACGCTACGTAATTTAATCAAATTTTCTGTTTCAATGGTCAAATAGAAATAGTTGCGGCAGAGGGTGAGGCCACAGAACTAATTAATCATGATTCTAATTATTTCGCACGGTACCAAATGTATATTCAAAATATGGTAAATCTAAATTCCCCTGTGAAATACCCTATTGCTATAATCGTATTTTACGTATCTTTTAATACTGTAACTAACTAATTAATTTTAATAAGTAATTTAAATAATAATGTAAACTTGAACAGCAGTATTTATCTAAATTCTGTAAAACTGTTTGTGAAGAGCTTACTTTAATTTAACATCATTCTCGCCAAAGTACGAGGGAAATTAATGGACATGATAAAGTGTCTGAATTAAATTAATTCTGCTTGTATATTTGCATAGCGAAAACAAAATATATTACTTACTGCGCAAACTCATTTAATATCACAAAATATTTTGACTATGTGAGAACAATAGCAAAATTTCAATTGTATTATATGAATCCAGTCACGTTCAGTAATGCATTAATAGAATTAAAATGTACCAAACAACAAAAACCATTCCAATTGTGAATTTTCCATCATTACTTCAAACTCGGAAAGGTCTACCGGCGATTACCATATGAAAGCTGGCTCGTGACCCGAAAGCTAATTATCTACTCTACCTTTTACTAAACTTATTCTCAATCAATAACACTTTTAACAAGTGAATTGCTTAAGAATTTTAATAGTACTAATTAAAAAAAAAATGAGTAAATATGTAGGTATTCTGCTAAGGGCATAATCTTCTTTTACCTCCATGCCTTTGGGATTCATTTATTAAAGTGAAAAGCATTGCACGAATCAATTGAACTGATGAATTGTTAAACCAATCTGCCAAAATAATCCCCGTCAGTTTTATGAAAAATTTTAACGAGCATGACTGGAAATAATTTCATTGTTCAGCTTCCTTTAGGCTACTAGGACGAAATTCACGCGAACGGAGTCGCGTAAATATACATTTTAAAAGGTATGAATGCTAAATTTATTGAACTTGGCGGGAATTGTTGCATCTTAAAATATACAAATTAAATGAAAATATGATCACGACTGTATCCTTGAGAGCGGTAGACATTTCTTTCAGATCTTTTAGGCAATTTTTAGATCCTTTTGAAGATGTTTAAATGCACGGCCGGATTGGAACCCACGACCTTCGGATCGAAAGTCGAAGTACTAATCCACTTGACCAACACGGCTTTATACAACCGTAGTTTAAATTACTGTAAAAGTTTGCAAGTATTAAATATGTACATAATATGTACTATACCTATCCCGGTGAACTTTATATCGGTTCAGAAAATGATTCAGGAAATCGTTTTTTCATGACATCACGACGCCACCACCGGGTTAAATTGCATTTTCTAACCATCCTGGGTACCGAGCAAAGCCGCGAACGAATGCTATTGTTAACACTTTCGAATAACCAATTCAAATATCTACAAGACACTTCTGGTACGTCACAGTGCGTGGTACGGGCAGTAAACCCGCTGTAAAACATTAAGCTCACCTTTACGACGCCGACCGCATAAACTATTACACGCCGAGCCGATCTGGCGGATCGGGACAAACGCACATACAACATTGAAGAGGTATTCACTGAATTACGTACGTGATACTGCCCTTTATGGGAGAAATCGAGCAGTGCTTCTGTTATGTCCTATTCTATATGGCATATGGCTGTCATTAGTCTTCCAATCTAAAGGAAAGTTAGGTCACAAAAACGTGTTGTAATCTTGGTTCTTCACGGTCGCGATAGAACCAGGAGTAGAATTGTTGTAAAGTTGACGTTTCAAAGTGATCTGAATCATATTAGGATCAAATTATTTTTAAATTTCGTGTTAGGGTTAAGTTCGCCTTTGTACATAAATTAGTTTTTTAAATGTAGATTTCTTGTATACAATAAAGAATACCTAAATGAATTTTTCAGGGGTCTTTGCTTTGGGCAACTGTTCTTTGGGTGCTGATCTAAATTTTTTTTGATAAATTGTATCTTTCTAATACATTTTATACATTCGAAACTTTTGTTAATTACATAGAAATAATAAAGAATAACTCATGTAAAAATATCGTCAATTTAAAAGGTATCGCGAGTATCTTCCTCCGTTAGGGCATTTAGTCAGTAGAGATATTGCCATAATCCGCAATCCGATAGCACCGAAATGTTAAGCCAGATGAAGACTTTTCTAGTTAGTGTTATCCTCAACAGGCCTAACTCGCCTAATTACGGCGACACAATACATATTTATAAATACATGTACACGGGGTTTTATCGCGTTATTTACCTTATTTCTTTACTTCCCGACTGAGACTGAGAGTCCACCCGCGACCATGGCTATTGCAACATAGCCGAAACGTCGGGAAGTAAAGAAATAAGGTAAATAACGCGATAAAACCCCGTGTACATGTATTTATAAATATGAATTGTGATCGCGAAAGTTTAAGAAAAACTATTGACACAATACATGCTGAATAGTTACGTTTCATTGTTCTAGATACAATTTTGATAATATTGTAGGGCCCAAATGAACTAAGGCTAAGTAATTCTGTATTATTAGTAGCCATAGTTCGTAGATAATGACGAAAATGTTAAACTCTCAATGAACCTGTATTGTATAGTCCCTGCATAAAATTGCAATATGGTGATTTCAAATATTGAAACAGTGCTTGAAAATAAATTTCAAACTTTCAAAGAAAGTCCACAAAGAATCCACGCTAGAAATAAATATATCGACCTTCAAGAGTCAAGGCATTGCAAGGTGGGTACAAGACAGTATGCAAAGTTCGTTGACCGGAGCCGGCGTAACTTTAAATGATTTCATAAAATTTTGTTGCGTGACTCGCGACTCGCGGACATTCCGAGAACTTTATTTTAGCAGTTTTGGAATATTTTTTTAGTAAAAAAAAAATACTACGTTTCTTTGAATTCATCCTTGTTAGTTCCGATTGCGAAAGTTTTAGGAACTTTGACGGCGGCTTGTGACGGTCAACAAAACCGTCGTTCTCTTTTAGTCCATGTAAATTACAACGTTACTTTCTTTTTAACGCGGCTGACTGTTTTGCCGTTTACTCTTTCACTAAAATAACATTTCAGCAAAAGTTACAAGCAAATATTATTGTAACAATACGCTTATAGTTACTTTGATGCATTGTTTTAAGTTCAATATCCTTTAACAAATGTTTCTAAAGCCTAACACTGTGTTTCAGTCTGTGATTGTGTAACACACGTGTAAAAGATACATTAATCAATAGAATGAATAAGCCATTTATATGCCATGTCTTCCTCGTTCTACTAAAGTCCCTTATTCTGACGGCAAAGTTATCAAGGAATAGGAAATACGCAACTCCCCTGGGCGTTATTAAATATCTATACAATACCCGGCAGTAAAACGGATCAGGGGTCCCTGCCTGTTACGACCTTGAAATGGGTCGCTTTTCACTATTTTTGGGGCTATTAAATCTAGATAAGTTACATGAGGGATGAAACTGACGATCGCAAAACTTAGAAATGATGGGAGACTTATGCCCAATAGTGGGACGTTAAAGGTTAAAATGTCACCAGTGATGATGTGAGCTTTTTTAACCTCATTTATTATTTAGATTTATTTTTTATATTTTTTAAATGTCAAGGAACACATACTTGTTAATCTGGTGGGCAGACATCCTGCCGAAATACCCGTATGATAGAAAAATATTAATACAAAAAAATCTTGCATGCAAACTGACATAGCAGTAATAGTCGTTTCTGAGCCTTCCAGGCTGTGAAGCGCCATCTATGAAAAGGTTACGTAAATTTATTAGACGTAGCGTAGGTACAAAATTTTCTCCCTAAGAATTTGTTGGTACTAGAACGACATCATTACAACAAATTCTTGTAACAGACTTAATTCGTTACGCGTGTTATAGGCTTCAGTAACCTAAGTTGAGAACATAAAGTTGAATGTCTTTGAGAAAACAACCTTGACTTTGACTTGTACAGACAGTAATTACATCAGCTAACTGATTACATTAACTTGATCGATGGCGAATATATCATCACTGTGTATTTTAGTAGAAACTGCAGTGTAAATCAGAGTTTTCAGCAAGATAATTCACGAGCAATAAAATTTGATTTATACCAAGTTTACGAACTAATTTATAACGCATAAAATCGATGAATCAACACATTTCAGCAACACATTTCTCTTCGACGTTAAATTTTTAACACTGTAAATCCAATAACTGTGCCCACAAACTATTTAGAAACCACATCTCTAAATCCTTTTACTTAATTCACACTCGATTTATCAATTAAACTGATTAATACTTTGCACTCTTTATCACTGTTGTAGTTTGAAGTTGGCAGTCCAGAATAGATTTTTGGTTATTTTCGTGCAAAAGCAGCAATAAATAGGCTTTCGCGCGAGACGGGCGGCTGGCTCGATTCTCCCGCCCATCTGACGCGGCCATGGAACAAATGATAGCATCCAACTAACATATATCACTAGACAACTCTATTGTAAAACTTAAGTCATGTGTGTTAGCGCACATATTTGCATGGGTGGCGGAACAGGTGTATTTCTTTGGTTTGTGCGTTGTTGTAAGAGGGTGCGGAAATGAATGATTCTTGTTTTCTATGAATAAAATTGTATACTTTGAATTCACACCCCATTAAACCGACAAGCTTGTATGAAGTATATAATGATAGTGGATTACCGTATGATGATGGCGAAAATGTGTGTAAGGATCATAGCAAATATAAATCTGTCTTTGCATGTATGATATGAACAGACTAATTGGTTATTAAACGAATAGACAAAAGAACATTTTGCAAAAAAGCTGATTTAAAATTACGCAAGCCATTGAACGAATTAATTCTTCAAAGCGCAAAACCACGTTGTAATTTGTGGGGGTTCAAAATGTATGCCACCGGTAAGGAAGCATCTACCTATAATAGTACCTACCTACACGATATATATATAGATAGTGAACTGTATTTATACGCCGATAGCTGTGATGCAAAATAAATATTAGCTCGTTTCTCTTGCACTTTAAGACAAACAACGGCTTCTATATTTACAGATGAAATAGAATGCAAGAAACTTGACTAGAATATTTAATTGCCGAAGAATTAATAATATTATGTGTACAATTTAATTACAAAATAATAGTACATATTTGAATATTAAATATCATTGGTAAATAATAAATTCAAATGTAGAGTTTATGTTTGTTATTCTTTCATGCCTTAATCACTCACCAATCATCATGAAACTTTGCATACCTACACGTTTTCAGTAGTACAGAAATGAAAACATAGGGTACCCTTCATCCAGCAAAAATACTGTTCCGACGGGATAAAAAAGCTTGTTCATTAACTTAAATTAGCTTAGTAAAACACTGTTTTCTATTTTACAAATCTATGTTTCTCACTATCGCAAGTGATTAGTAAGTATACGTAACTATGTATGTATGTAGATAACAAAGCATATCTGCGATATCCTATCACTTCTTTAGAACCTCTTAAAAGGAAAACCTGAGGCTATAAAAGCCTGGAAAGAACGTGACACACAAGCCGTAGTTTGTAAAGATGGATATTTGCCGATCAATTTTGCCAATTTGGTTAATTAAATATTATAAACGCGAAAGTTTGTGTGGATGTATGGGGGTGTTTGTTGCTTTTTCACGCGAAAACTACTATAAACGGATTTTAATGAATCTTGGATTAAACATAGTTTATGATATGAATAATACATAGGTATCGGGCTCCCTTTGTTTCTGCAATATCGAAATTACGGCAGCTTTAATACAGTTTTCGCATTTTAGGAATCGCTTTCCGATCCATTTTGCAGACGAGCAGACGCGGAGTAGGCGAGGCAATCTCAACTTTTTATATTATAATGAATAATCGAGCGACGACAGCAAAATCATTATTGCTTGAAATTTTTGTTTTTAAATTGGTTTGTGTTTACTGATCATAGCTATGCTGATTGGTCAAAACATTGTTACAGTTCTTCAAGATAAACAATGAAAACATCGGAAACATACGAATTCCTGCGTTGTCCCGTACCCGTCGCGGTCCCGTCCCGGCCTAGTGTTAATAACCCCTCACACGGTCACTGGACAACTGGACACTAACTAGGCGTCTAACGGACGGATCAGCCGCATTGCTATACATAATTTGACACGTCTATCATGTACCGTGTTGTGCAAACAGGAAAAAGAGGATTCAGTCTTTATTACCATCCTCGATTCAATGGTTGTGGAGCATATCTCCTAACAGTTTTTACACGTTTTGGCCAAAAAAAAAGGAGTATGATTTAAACTCTGTGCAACCGCAGCCGCGGGTAAAAGCTAATTTTTAATAAATGAACATCGACAACCACATAGTTGGCCCCCTCGACAAACTAACCATCTAATTTGTATGCTGTCAGTACCTACTGATAGCAAGCATTCGTTATAGATCCACAAATGCCTGGTGGGTTGACGCCTGCAGAGTGCATTCCACGCTACTGAATTCTGTATTCAGGGCTACCACCTTGATGCATTTTAATATAACAGCCATTTAGGTGTTCATATTCGCCTGCGCATAAAAAAAACGTAGTATATCAGCCATCTGGTTACCATTACACAAGCATTAAATTACTTAACTTGGGACTAGATGACGCTGTGTGGAATGTCCAAGGATATGTACCTACATAAATGTAATTTTTTTTTCTATGTTCTTTGTCAAGCTGTAAGTTTTCCTAATATTTTAAAAATAAAATATTTATTTATTTATAAATGAGGATCTGTAGAGTTACGAACAGAAATGCACCTCGAAAGTGCAGGAAATTGATCTTTTCTCACAAAATTAAAGTCGGTTTTGTTAAAAATAATTTGCCACTTGTAATTTCGAAAAATCTTTAAGTGGTGGAATTCTACACTTTCTTCGGATATGTTTGTTTCATGTGAGTGAAGACGCGGATATTATTAAGTATTAGTTATTGATGTAACAACCCTTACCGAAAGGTGATATCGGTCAGGGTTGCTCAGAGTTGCTGAAGCGGTCAGGTCTAATGGTCTTTAGGTAGCTGTAATGTCCCATCACCTATCAAATTTAACACTCGTTCGTTCGTTCGTTCGTTCGTTCGTTGTATGAGCAAGTGGCCAACTCTGGTGACGGAGTTTTTTTAGGCCGCCTAAAGGCCTCCGTCATGGCTTAACGACTATAAAAGCCAGGACAGACAATTTAACGTGCCCTCCGAAGCACGGATGCGCTCAGATGAAAATGCCACTTGCAGTCACCCATCCAAGTAGTGACCGCTCAGAACGTTGCTTAACTTCGACGATCTATCAAGAACGTCGTAGCAAGCTTCGCCACGAGCGCTTCCACTTTTAACACTGAGTGCCAACGACGCTCTTGATGAACTTGTTGCTTTAGAGTCTAGGTGCTGCAGTGGATGATAATTCTGATGATTCAGTTGGCGACGATAGACTAATCAACATACTACAAAATGTCAATGCATATCTTAAGATTTCTTTCCATCCAAAGGTTGCCTGGAAGAGATCGCTTCTTAGCGATAAGGCCGCCCATTGTTAGGTACTTAGTTTTTTCATAAGTTGTGAATTGTATCTTATTTGAGTGTACAATAAAGAATTTTCATTCATTCATTCAATGCATTAAAATTGTGTAGTTTGAAATCATTGTCTTTCATTTATTTAGCTGTTGAATGCCCAATAATTTTAGATATTTTGTTGTTCTTTTTATGTTAGGCTCATAAACGAATTAGCCACATGGTTAGGCTGAACCGAATTCGAGTCAAAGTCGAGTTGAAGCATGAATTTGAAAATATAGGATATTTAATACGTAACTTAGTTGACGCTGGCCAGTCTAAAGTTTACTGGATTAGGTATTCTAAAGTCTATTCGACCGTTTATTTACAAACAGATTCAACTTTACCAAGAATCAGCCGACTGCAAAGTTTAGTTGAAGGTTGGGACACAAACTTTTTAAATTAACAAGGATTTAAACTTTAACAAAGTAAAAATAGGAAAAACAAAATAGTACTTCAAAAAGCAATTTCGGAAACAAAATATATTTTTTCAAGAAGAAAATAGATCGAAAATTTCAGCAACAACGTTATTTGAAGCACGAAGAAGTGCCAGAGCCTGTCTGTAGCCGTATTACAAACACTTCGTATCGATTCTCTTTCTATCATCACATCCGCCTTTGATTTGATGTAATGATTACTATTACTACTAGCCCATACTGTCCCATTGTTGGGCAAAGGCCTCCCCCCACTTTCGCCAGTCACGCCGATCCAGTGCCTTCGTCCGCCAGTCCCTCTCAAAGGCGTCTAGTTCGTCCCGCCATGAGATGGCGGGATGTAATGATAGAAATAATAAATAACTGTAATTATATTCTATGAGTGTAAATGTAAATAAATAAATTTACTGACCACGTGACTCTTCGTCATAACACAATTCCTAAACACTTTTCTGTTTCTATAGCAAAAGTGATTGTAGGTACTCGTAGAAAAACTAAAAAATATATGAAATTTATTTACACGAATGCTATAGAATTTGGTAATCAAGCTAAATAGTTATTAAAACAAACCAGAATGTACTTCCAAAAAAATATAAATTTACAACGTCTTTCTTCTCAAGGTAAATCAAATCAAATCAAATCAAAATGTATTTATTCAGTACGATCGTTTATAGACCACTTAGGTGATTCTACTGCCTGTTCCAACGCGATTCCCTACACCACGGAAAGAATCAGGCAAGAACCTGGTGGTGTGGGCCTAGCTTTTTTTTCAGCGGTCCAATCTTAATACTAAGTATATATAAACTGAGTCAGAGCTTTATATTTACTTACTTACTTAGTATCTTTAAAGCAATTTTAAATATGAAATAATAGAGACGATAAATTAAATAACTTCCGTTGGCATTTCTTGTTCTTTCAACAGAAATCGAACGCAATATCTCAAAAGAATCGTCAATACCCGTACAGCAGAGAATACACAGAATGGAAGCATAGGTACGTTCTATCGTATCCAATGATTGAAGCGGTGTACGAGACCGTAAATGTAATATTGTCGATGAGATCACAGCGTGGGGCCCGCATCCCACCACGGTCCGAGTCATTTTAATCTAATACAACACATTCGCGGCTGATGACCACCTTTCATATCTATTTCTTCCGAAAAACACTGGATACCTTACCTATACAAAAATGCTTTACAGCCCTGGTTGACCAAATACGTAATAGCTAGCGAATTATGTGGGTTGGTTCAGTTTTTTTCCTAAAAGATACGACAAAGTTTTTCAAACTATGTGCCGGCTTAATAGCTCAGACGTGGTTGGAAGCTAAGCTCGCCTTTATATAATTTTGCTCAAGGAAAATTTTCAGGCGCAACTATGGATGTAATATTGAACTATTACGTACAAACGATTTTGATAATAGAGTAACTTGGAACCACAAGACTTTTACGAACGACACAAATAAATTGAAACCTTAGACAGTGAGCAAAAACGGGCTGTTGCCAGTGATAAAGTATTTAAATACCTCCTGTTTATCCCAAAGCTCTAATATACGACGATACAGACAGATACTAGTGGAAGTACGCGTAAACCAGTGTATGCAAACAAGAGCTAATAGCCGTTCCGTGTAAAATGTAGAGCAAGTTAAAACACCGGTATAGTAGCGATAAATATACTTCAGACCATCTGGTTGCCGCCCACTACGAATAAACACTCACTAAACTACTCCCTGAGTTCACCAACTCGATAACAGTTCTAAAACTGTAGTATAACTATTGTTTTACATATAGAAGTTTGCTATTTCAATGGGCGTAATGAGCCTACTAACCTAGAAAATAAACAGTTATAGATTTATACACCTTGAGAATATTGCAAGATCAAGATTCATCTAAAAGTTTTAAAACAGTACCAGTTTTTCCAAATGTTTCTGTTTGTCTGACTAAACAATAGAACATACCTTAACAAAGCTAAAAAGAGCAAAGAGAATATAAATTTACTTAATTAACTTAACTAGTTTCGTTTCATCCAAAACCGGAGTGTTCAAAAATGTATACACGTTACTTTTTCCCATACTAAGTTATACCCATAAATTACAACTAATATTTATAACTCTTTCAAAATTCAACTCAATTTCACTTTGTATGTGAAACAAAATTAGCAATACGCTCCAGGCTCCAGTAACAACGTGAAGAGAATTCTACACGTTTTAATGTTTAACACGAGAAATAATATTATACGACGCATACTAATAAGGATCACATAGTAAAGTTCTGATATTCATAGAGCAAAAAGTGTTATAACCTCTAAGTATGGAATACAACTTAGCTAAATGTGGGTAGTTCGTTAATTAGACGCGCCTTTGACTATCCCATTCATCGAGCATCTTCAAAGTTTTTTTAATGTCTTATAACTAGGAGAAATGTCGAACACACCTTAAGAGTAACGACAACTAATTCTTCTATTAAGTTTGACCAACTTTGCGAAAGGAAGGTTTAGGTTCTCATTTCGAGAAAAATCCCTCAACTGTGCCATAATTTCCGATACAGAAATCCTGACCCGAGAGAAATATAAAATGAAACACTAACTGATCCAATAACACTTTTATCAGACCTATCAAGTTCCGACTGCAGCACAGAATACCTAAGACTTGAATTCAGTGCGCAGTTCACAATTTATTTCACATTTTTCGTTTTTGCTACCTGCAGAGAATAATTAAATTCAGACGACTATTGAAGTATAGTTTTGGCGCTCTTCGTTACTGCTTCTGACGAAATACAAAGCACATAGAAACATAGGTTTGGAATGAGTAGATCTGAAACGAAAGTATTACTAACCACGTGCGATACCGGTTTCATTTTTACTACACATTTCCATTCATTTTTAGAATAATCATTTTTTTTTGTAGTATATCATTATTTTCTGTAGCGTTCAAAAACATATTTACGAAATGCTAAAGAAGTTAAAACTACTATCATGTCCAGTAGAACGGTCAAAGCAGTAAAATATTAAACCGAGCTAAAACGGTCAAAGGCTCAGTAAGCTCCGAAATCCTATGGAATTATGAATGGAATGGAATAAAAATATCACCATAATCGGACCTGCTACGAATTGTAATTGCACGGAACACGCAAACTTGTGAAAATGGCCGCAACTTTAATTCGGAGAGATTTATTATATCGTGGAACATATCGAAAGCCTCTTTAGCGGCTGTCCAAAAGTCCAAACTGAAATTATTTTGTAGTCGTATTTGCAAAATTATTTTCTTCAGGAAACTTTATTTAGAACTCGTACTTAGTACAAAATTAGAAGATAAAATAAAAGAAAAATATTTTTTCAATTTTAAATTTCAGTAGGTATATGAACCTAACATTTTTTTTGTACACTAAATACACTGTAGGACAGTTTACAGATCTCCTTGTCGTAAGTCACCATGTTCCACCACTTTCAGTATATTGACTGAACAAACAGGAAGTACTTGAATGTTAGTTTGAACAGCATCAGACTGGTATTTGTAAAGACGCAGGTGTACAAAGAAATCTGCTAATGACGTCGTGGAAATTGTCAGCGTTTTGGGATTTCACGATTCTCAGAGATACAGAACCTTTTTTTATTACAGCAATAGTTGAGAACTTTTTGAAAGTCGGAACTTAATTAACGCGACTTTATTAATTATACTTTATCTTCTTTTGTACTTTAAAACTTTTATTTCATGTTCTTCTGGAGGAAATGGCTGATGTAAAGTAAAATACCATTCGACGATTAAACACAAGGGGCGTGATTTCTATTTAACTTGGAATAACTTATCTACACTAATTTGTTTGCTGATAGTACCTTTGAAACTATTCATTTCATAATCCCTTCTCGGATAGAGCTATTCCCTGCGTCATTACAGACTCCACGTGAGCGAAACCATGAGCAGGAGCAAAAGAATATCACATTAAATAAAAAATATTTAGGGGTACATTTAATTCAACTCAGAATGGATGGTAAAGGTAACATAAGTAGAAGATCAAGTGCCTATTACAGTCCGGTCAGAGAGCACACCACGCACTTACCTTTCGTGAGAGTGCGCTTGTTCAGGGTTACAGTTACAAAGCGGGTAGTCGAACAAAAGGTCTGTTTTCCAGTGGGCTACACCTCTAATGTTCACCTTTTAAAGAACTTATCCAGTAGGCCTAACATGTGCATGCGTCGAGACGACAAATGCAATATCTCGATAATGTCAAACTGCTCTAACGTACTATGTTAGAGCAAGAGATAATATTTTGTCGACGACGAGATGATTTCTCGTGTTGCACATGCTAGGCCCGCTGGTTTACGGATATATTGAGGTACATATGTCAGAGGCCTAAATGTTGCCAGTATTATTAGAAAAGGAATAGGTTTTTTTAAAACACCTCGGATCTTATACCTCCAGCGATGTTTGACTACACTAGAAAATTATAGATTTTAAAAGTGACACTTTTTTTGTGTCTGGGCTATCATTTTCAACAACTCTTAATATTTATTCTCCAACTTCTCTGTACAATTTGTATGAATAACAAATATTTGTTTTACCACAGTTATCTACTATAATAGCATTAGATTCACAAAAATACTGCGAGCGGTGTTTCTAATCATCCCCTCCACCGAAGCGGTAACCGACCCGCGGATTATAACCAATCTGTTTACAGCTTTAGTTTATTGTACCTTGGCGACTGACAATATAACTTTTGTCCTCCACTTTGTAATTTGTCTAAGCTCAAGCACCGATTCTTTGAGAGTTGTGTATGGAAATTGACATGTCGCAAGCCCATCGACGCTATTAGAGAGCTAACTGGTTTCCTCACGATGTTTTCCTTCACCGTTAAAAGCTCGTGTTAAAGCGCATATAAGTTTTTCGATTGGAAAAGTTCATTGATGCACGGATTCAAACCCACGACCTTCGGATCGAAAGTCGAAGTACTAATCCACTTGACCAACACGGCTTTTTACGAAATTGATGTCGGTTTAATAAAATGTTTAATTTTGCCACTTGTAAAATATGCGATCTATTTCATATAAGTCAAGTTATTTCAGTACTTATTGCGAATGAACGTAGTATTCGATACCCTATAATTACGGTAGCTACATTAGGAACATTACGATTGCGATTTTAATTTGACTTCGACTATTACCCTGCTATTAGTTTTAAATAACCGTCGGACGCGAGGATAAAATGCACAAATTGTAACCTCGTTAACGTATGCATAACTTATTTCAGGCCTTTGATAGCAAGCACATAACACGTTGCCGATAGTAGGTTTCCGTTAGTATTTTGGGTAACGTTTTAATAGCTCATATCAATACTGCTTTGATGTATAAAGAAATATGAAGCCCTCGTGGCAAAGTTTGCTAAGACGTTCTTGATATATAGATCGTCGAAGTTAAGCAACGTTCTGAGCGGTCACTACTTGGATGGGTGACCGCAAATGGCATTAATATCTGAGCGCTTCCGTGCTTCGGAAGGCACGTTAAATAGTCGGTCCCGGCTTTGAAAGTCGTTAAGCCATGACGGAGGCCTTAAGACGGTCTAAAAACTCCCGTCATCAGAGTTGACCACTTGCTCATACGAACGAACGATTAAAATTTATAAATCAATCACAATCAAATCTCTACGGTTTTCTGTATTTTACTATGCTAAAATTGTATATGTATACGCACGTATAAACGGGTATTTGCCTTCTATTTTTGATAATAGTCCCTGCTTAATCTTGTAGTTGTCCTAAAGCTAAGCGTCCTCTCTTTCATCACAATTTGTAGAAAAGGAAAGGTATCAAAATGTCATTGCACGTTGCTTCGATGAATCCAGCAATCTATTCGTATTGTTTCCTGGTATTGCTCCTTCAGTACGAGAAAGAAAGAAAGAAAGAAAGAAAAATAATTTATTCTTGTAGGACCTCAAGGATCACTTAAGTATCGTTTTACATGCTAGGTGATTCTAATGCCTGTTCCAACGCGACTCCCTACACCAGGGAAAGAATCAGGCAAGAACCTGGTGGTGTGGGCCTAGCTTTTTTTTAAAAGCGATCCCTTAACAATCTAAAATAATCTAAATAGTCAAGCTTCAGTGGGAAGCCAGTCGAACAAAGTAAGGCATGTCAAAAAAAGTAAAAGTAATTGTAAAGTTAACAAGATAACACCTCAACAAAATGTTGTCTGGCATCACACGCTACACTTGGCCGACTTAAGTGGTAGGTACCTACTTATCAAGGTAGTAAAGATATTGTATACCATCAACCGTCGAGGGGCAGAGCGACATCAGGCCACGTAATTTTGTCATTAATAAAAGCCTCAATGGAATAATACGCTTTCTCTACAAGAATATTCTTTATGTACGTTTTAAACCTTCGAGTCGGTAGGTTAGTTACGTTGATTGGGAGTTTATTGTAAAAACGTACAGTATTTCCCATAAAAGAACCGTTTACTTTTTCTAGTCTAAATTTAGGCACACATAGTTTATTTTTATTTCTAGTGTTAATTTTGTGCACATCATTTTTTTTCTTAAAGTTGTTTATATATTTGTGAGTGTGCAATAGGTTTACATAAATATATTGCAAAAAAACAGTAAGAATATTTATTTCTTTAAATCGCTCTCTTAAAGAGTCCCGACGTTTCATTTTGTAAATGGCACGGACAGCTCGCTTTTGTAAAACGAAAATAGTTTGAATATCTGCTGCTTTACCCCAAAGAAAAATACCATACGACATCACACTATGGAAGTAACTGAAATATACTAACTTAGCTGTTCCTTCGTCAGTAAGTTGCCTAATCGTACGCACTGCATAAGCCGCGGAGCTAAGCCTACCTGCAAGTGTTTCAATATGCGGACCCCACTGCACTTTGGAGTCAATTGTAAGACCTAAGAAAACAGTTGAATCAACAAGATTAAGTGCTTCCCCATTTAATTTAATTTTTGTAGGTCTCTGAACCACGTTAGGCAAAGTGAATTTAATACATTTAGTTTTTTTGGCATTAAGTAAGAGGTTATTAGCAGTGAACCAGTTTGAGACTTGGGATAAAGAGGCATTAACATCATCATAATTATCTTTAGACCTATCAACTTTAAAAAGTAAAGATGTATCATCAGCAAAAAGAACAATGTCACACATGTCTTCTACAAAAGAAGGAAGGTCGTTTATGTACACTAGAAACAGAAAAGGGCCTAGTATCGAGCCCTGTGGCACACCCATATCAATAACTGACCCTGAGGACTTTTCACCTCCTACTTCAACTTTAAGGAGTCTCTCAGAAAGATAAGATCGAATCAGGTTAATAGCTTGGTTTACGACACCATAGTACTTTAATTTGGAGATTAAAGTCGCATGACACACGCAGTCGAACGCTTTCGACAGATCGCAGAAAACTCCGACTACGTCTTGTGAGTTCTCAAAGGCATCATAAATGTGCTTTAGAAGCAATGTACCTGCATCGGTTGTTGATCTACCTCTCGTAAATCCAAATTGGTGCTGGTGTAAAAGTCCGTTAAGATTAAAGTGAGAGAGAAGTTGATTAAGAATTAGTTTTTCAAAAATTTTACTTAACGCAGGCAGAATCGATATTGGTCTATAATTAGCGGGGTCAGTTTCATTACCAGATTTGAATAAAGGAATAACTTTACTCATCTTCATTAGCTTGGGAAAAACTCCCTCGTCAACGCAATTGTTAAAGATATAAGCTAAACAAGGAGCAATATCACCAACAATAGTAGCTAATATCTTAGTCGAAATTCCCCATAAATCTTCAGTGTTTTTAATATTCAGTGTTTTAAATATTTTGACAATATTGTCTGCGTTAACATAACTAAATCTGAATTCATTATTACCCTGAGCAACACTGCATTCCAAAAGGCCGTATGCTATAGTGGCGGATGAATTTAATGACTGGGTCACCACATGTGGTATATTAGAGAAAAAATTATCAAAAGCGTGAGCGACCTCATCGCTTTTAGTTAATAAATGATCATTGACTTTTAGATTTATCTGTTTGTGGCCACGTTTTGTCTTACCAGTCTCATTGTTGATCAATTTCCAAGTGGCTTTAATTTTGTTAGGTGCTGTTTCAATTTTATTTTTTAAAAACATTGATTTTGCTACCTGACATACTTTTTTGAATGTTTTAGAATAATTCTTAATGTAAAGGTTATGTGAAGGATCGTGGAGCATTAGTTCCCTTGTAGAATACAGATCATAAAGTTTATTTCTACTTCTATAAATACCAGGTGTTGCCCAGTCTGCAAAGCTTGCACTAGTTTTAGCTATACAAGTCTTTAATTTAAATATTTCCTTATGCTCCTCAGTAATTAAATTAGATAAACAGTTAAACAGCTCATTCGGGTCTTCTATACAAGGCAAAAGTGACATTTTAAGTTCTATGCAACCCTTAAACTTTGTAATACGACTCGCTGTGATAGGTCGGTAAGTGAATTTATGAGGTTCATTTAGTATGCAATTAGGAAATTTAACACTTTGACCATAATGATCTGATCCAAACTTTTTTATTAAGTTCTTACTAATTGGTTCACAACTACTAAAAATATTGTCTAGACATGTGGCTGTTGTTATAGTTACCCTAGTTGGTTCATTGAAAAGATGCGTCAGATTAAAACATTTGAACAAGTTAATGAACCTTTCAGACAGGGAATCTAAAATAATGTCTATATTAAAATCCCCGCAGATTATTAAAACTTTACTACTAGTAAAAATCTTAAGCAAAACTTCTTCCATAGTGGACTCAAACCGCCCGTAATCCGCGTCAGGTGGACGGTAAACACTCACTATGATATGTCGCTCTAGCTCAACGCACGACAGCTCAATAGTCCTCTCAATAGAGAGATTAACAACATCTTTACGTTCCTTGCATTTTAAATGATTTTTCACAATAATAAGAGAACCGCCTCTAGTGGCGTTCTTACGTTTGTATGAACTTACTATATTAAATTGTTCAAAATAAGGGAGCAACTGATTATCTACAATCCAGTGTTCTGTCACACACATAATGTCTACATTACATCCCTTTAAAAATAACTCTAATGCTAGTAATTTGCTGGGGAGGCTTTGCATGTTCTGATGTACAACATGCAAAGTGCCTAGCTTACCCATTGTCGAAGCGGTCAGTTTAAATGCTGACCGGCAGTCCCTACTACATTAATAACCCTATTAGTACTACTACTAAATACAGGCTCGTCAGTTAAATATGTTATACTACTTATAACACCATCAAAAATATTATATGCTAACAATTTAGCAATTATCAATTTACTACAGCTACTATGGTACATTGTACCTCTACTTAAGCTAAAGTCACTAATAAAATTATTAGTGTCAAAATACAAAACGTCACTATGACGACATGTCAAGTTGTAAAGTAATAAATTGATTTTATATAGTCTCTGGTTTTCAAGTTCACTCAGAGACTTGGAGTAAGGGAAGGCACAAATGATTAATTTGCTCAACCCTAGATTTACCTTCTCTAACAAAATGTCAACAAGGTTTATTATGTCTAAACGTTTTATGTTACTACTGTCACCTAAATGCAACACCATAGTGGTATTGCTGTCAAGTGATGTATCAGACTTGATACATCTTGTAAATTGGTTTATGGGGGCATTTGGGAAACAATTATTTACTACAGTTTGATTTAATTTACTTCCAAGTAGTAGACCCATTCCCATCCCTATTCTATCTGAGTATATAACAGTCCTCCGGGTCTGTCGACAGAATGTAGGCTGTCTAACTGGGGACTGTGTGTCCTGCCTTTTCTGTACTACAGGTGCACAGGACAAAGTTGGTACCGATGGAGGTGTGATTTCCAAAGGCAAATTTTCACAAATGGGTGGATCTGTCTGAGAACTACTGTTACATACTTGTACATATATACTGTCATTATTTACTACATCTACAATGTTGTCCATTTTTTTAAGGCTATCTAATACTTCCTGTTCTGCTTTTTTAAATTTACATGTCATGTCATGTAGTGATCTTTCTAGACCTATAATTTTGTCAGTCAAGTGATCCAACTCTAAGGAGTTGCGGCCTATCAAGTTATAGCAGGAATTTAACTCCTGTTTCAAATTACACTTATCCTTACAAAGTTTCGCATGGTCAAATACTTTCCTATGTTTTTTTAACTTTTTTTCTGATTTTTTAATGAAATTATTTAATTTTACATACTTCCTAATTTTGTTGCTCCCTTTTATTACAGAATTATTTTTGTAGTTTGGTGTAGTGAGATCTAACATTGAAAGGTTAGGCACACTATTTTGAAGCTCAGTCTGCAAATCTAGACTGCTGAAATTGTTTGGTAATGGCACTTGTTTGGCTTCTAAATTGTCTATTTTCAATCTACACTCGGATAACTCTTGTTGTAAGTCCTTGTTCAGCTGCAGAGCCGCTTCATATGTGTCGTGGCAGTGGTCCACCGACTGCAGTGATGACTTCAGGTGTTCCATCTCTTCCAGTACATCTTCATATTTTGTATGAAGCTCGGCAAGTTGTTTCTTGAGAGTCTGATTCTGACCAAGGATCACCAGCATCTCGGACTCACTCTCCTCTTGCTCTTGTAGCAGCTGTCTTTGAATCTCCTTAGATTCCTTGAGCTCCGCTGTAGCCATCTTCAGTTTTGCTTCCAAATCGCATGCCTTCCGAGTCATAGTCATTTTGGTTGATCTGAAATGAACGTCCAGCAAGTGAGTATGGAGTAGAAGATTAAGGAAGGTGAGCAGATAGTAATTTAAGGAGAGAGTGAATAATTAGATGGAAATTGAGCTAGAGGTAGGCAGGTACAAGTTTTGGTAGAAAAATAAAATAAAAAAATAGGGGTGAATTAGTAACAATAGAAAACAAGAAGCAATAGCAATAGAACAATGTGGAAATGAAAATATAGGCTTGCTATTTCTAATTTCACAAATGTCAACTAATTAAGTTTTAAAAACAATACTTATTTCTCACTATGTAGGCAGGTAAGTACTTATATTATTATTTCAATGTGATATTATACCTACTATGTAACTAAATAGATTACACAATAATTTAGGCCAATAGGAAACTTATTTACTTATTAAATTATATTACATTACCAGACAAACATAAAGATTTACATCTGCTGGTTAGCAAACAGCTATAAGGTTTGGTAGACAAGCAGGAAAACAGAGATTGTTTGTGTTGGTTGTGTTATTGAGGATTGTAAAGTGTTACTGTAGTTTTATTGTGTGTGAGGCAAATGTTTAGTACATCAATTCAAGCTTCCACTAATTGTCAAGCTGAAAGAGTTGAAAACGGTGCCTGTGAAGTTATGGAAGTGACTCATCGATGCCGACCGTTGAGCGTGTGAAAATGTTGTGTTCAGTTCGTACTTACGTTAGTACCTAGTTGATGTTAAAAAGAACATAAATACTCCCCGGGTTTATCGAAGATTTCCAATTCGTCAGCTTATGAGCAGTATAGAAGCCCTATTCCGCTTCGTGCAGTGGATTTATCGTCGCGTTGCCGTTTTCAAGTCTTCAAATTGTTTAAATTGTAGTGTCCGTTGGATAAACTTTTCGAGTCCAGATAGTCGAATAATGCACACAAATTACACACTTATCACTTTGACTTATTTAGATCACAAAGTTACACGATTTTATACAGCCATTTATACGTTTTAAACATTAAAATTTAATTAAATAGTAAAATAAATCAGGATCAGCTGATTTTTACGTCAGATCGCTAGTGTTGCCACAAGGCAAAAAAAAACGAGCCTGGGATGGATCAAATTACAGCGAAATCAGGCCAACATGGGTCCTACGACTTTGGAAACGTTTTTTCAATTACTTTTCTTGTAGACTAGACTATGGGAATTTTGTCATAAATTTTAATGAAAACTAGTAAACTCTTGCCAGAAATTGGAATCTTGTAATTTTTTAGATTTGCTATTTTTTCTTGACAGAGGAAGTGGTAATTACAAAGGCATTTATAATGAAATACAAAGAATTCAAAATCCGTTTTTGACAATGTGTACGTACCATACATGCTACATCGAGATTAAGCTTTCCTCAATATTTGTCGTCACGTCACCGGCAGGGCCTGAATAAGTCGATCTTCATTCGAGCGGGCTTGAGCCGTTACCGCATCCACCTGTCTCACATTGTCTGTACGAAGGCTGTTATATTTCTGAACGGTATATTCCCAGAACTTGAGTCCTCTGTGAAACTGTTTATGCAATACTAGGATGTTGTTAACTGTATTAAATAGTTACCGCTGTTGATAAAGGCTTGTCTTGGTTAACTTGGTTGTCCGGACTTCTGGACCGCGGGAGTAGTCTACAGACGGTATAGGGAAGCACCGCCTACGAAAAAGTCCCCTAACTAATTTTAATTATATATATATTTTTTTGTGTATGTATGTTAGTTTATTAGGTATTTATAAATATTTATTCAAAAATTTATTAGTTTAGATGTTAATCAGTTGAGTATAGGGCACTGGTGACCTGTAGCACAGGTTTTTATACCTATTTCAGGCACCAGTCTCTCACAAAACAGGTTCCTACCTCTAACCTACAATTGTTTGAATTTATCATAATTTTTTAACTGTATTTATTTTATTATTTTTAAAATTATTATATATTTTTATTTATGTTTGTGAGAGAAACAAATAAACAATTTGATTTGAAAAAAAAAAAAAAAAACTATTGGTTGAGTTTGGCTTATGAATACAATATGTAGGTATGTGTAGCTTATTTACAGAATATTCATAAAATAATTATGAACTTAGATAGATTTTCTTAAACTTTCGCGATCACAATTCATATTTATAAATACATGTACACGGGGTTTTATCGCGTTATAAAACCCCGTGTACATGTATTTATAAATATGAACTTAGATAGAGACTTTCAAACATTAAAATAAAGTAAGTTTGCATGTATGTCCACGGTATCTGATCCGGCATGCATATTGCATCATCGAAATTCATTTATGCATGAAAACACGATAAATTTTCAACTAGGTCAAACTATAAGAACTTATTCTATAGGCATTTGAGGAACTACGAAACTTAGATTAGGTTCAAGTTTTATGAACTAACTATTTAACTATTGTAATAGTTCAAGAATAGGAATCTAGTTTCTAGATTATAAGTTGTTTGTTTAGGCAAGCTCATCTCAACATAACCCCGGTCAAGGATTAGTTAAGCCAAAGTGTAGCTAATCCAGAACTAAACTAACGGGACACACTTAAATTCTATGAGCATTTAACCTTAGCAAATAGTAGGGACAACGAATTGACAAAACAGACACGATTACGCGATAGTTGAAACGCAAATATCATTAAATCTCGTACAAATAACCACTATTCTTCAAATAATAAAGATTAAAAAGTTCAATTTATATCTTGAAACGGATTGTGACAACTTTAAGGCGAGTTTCTTCAGTTGGCGGAGATTTAGTGGCGTGAGCGTCGCGCACCATATTTCATATGATTACGGTGCGTCCCTGGCGGGCGAGCATGGAACGAATGAGATGAGGCAATAAATTCCTGCGGCTGTGATAACCAACGAACCACAGATAATAGACAGACTAACGTGCTTTCGTGATATCCCAAATTTTTTATGAAGAGGGTGATTGGTTTTGGCTAGTATAAAAATGTTTTGTAAGAAATACACGGTGTCACTTATGAGCTTCTTTTATTTGTTTTTAGGTTTGATTTACGTTATTTTAATAAGAAATACACAGATGCTTGGTTCAGTCGAACACTTTTATTTAAAGTATAAAGGTATGTGGAAGGTACAGAGGGGTCCTGAGGGTATTGGAGTATCGATCTGGAACTGGAAGTAGGTCTTGGAACAGGATAAGGATGCTGAAACAGGAGAAATGGATGTTAGAAAGTTACTACTGTACTTTAATGAAATACGAGACGCAAGGAGTTCGAGTATGATGTGCTCATACGACTTAAATGCGTGATTCTGATCTTTGACGACCTCTGTGGCACAGTGGGCGAAAGCCCGCCTGAGACGCAGAGGTTGCGGGTTCGATCCCCGCTACGGGACAAATGTTTGTATATAATCTGCAAATATTTGTTTCGTGTCTGGTTGTTTCTAGTATAATATGTATATATTTACAAAAAAATATATATATATATATCTATGTAGTATATCAGTCATCTGGTTACCATAACACAAGCATTAAGTTGCTTAGCTTGGGACTAGATGACGCTGTGTGGAATGTCTAAGGATATTTATTTATTTATTTTTATTTATTCTTAAAATCCATACCTAGACTAATAAAATATGCAACATATCCTAATCTGGAATTCAAATAAACAAGATGCTCCCAGTTTTTTAATTTGAAATACAGAAAAGTCTCTTAATAATGATAACAAAATATACACCTAGTAAGCACTGGAAATTCAAATAATTTATTGTCTTAGGCCTGTATTCAGAGACCTTACTCAAGCGTCGATCTGTGCTTGAGCGTCGATTTAAGTATCGTTTCTTATTCAAGAACGTTACTTGAGAGTAGTTTTGCTGATCAGAGTTCAGCTGAGTCGAGTTTAGCTGAGTCGAGTTCACCTGAGTAATTCCTTATTCAAAAACCTCAATCAAATGAAATCGATGCTTGAGTTTGACATTTTTCAAAGGAATCTGAGTAAATGCTTGAGAGTGGTCTGGACCACGCTTGAGCATTTACTCAGATAGCATTTTTGTTTTGTTTTCAGTAAAAATGGATAATATATTCGATTCGTTGTATTTTCGAGGTCATCTAAGCATGCTAGAATAACGGACACACAAGACAAGACTTCAAAATATGCATGGGGACCTTGTTTCTGTTTCATACAGACAAATGTTATAAGGACTTGTGAATTTATAGTTAGTATTAGCACAGATAAAATAATACTATTAGTTTAGTCTTGGTAGGTAGGTACTCATAAGGATTACTTACTTACTTTATTTATGTCGAAAATTCTACCTACGTACATAACCTAAACACATTTGGTTTGGCTGGGGTAAAATAAAAAATATATTGACAAAACTACCATAATGTTTTTATTTAATATTTTACACACACTTATTTAAAACGTATTAAATAAAGTTTATAGGAGTCACGGGAAACAGCTAATCGTTAGATCATGTCCAGGCTAAGCTTGTTGAGAGAGATCCTTCGTGTCTCGTCATCTTCAACGAGTGCTGGTGCTATCTTCCACAACGTTTGTGTCTACAAACACTACATGATGCATCAGACCAGGGCAAGAAGCACTACCGCCGATAACCAAGCAGTATTACCTGTCTTTGGTCAAAGCGTAAAAATAAATTCATTGATTTCACATTTTCATCCCGCGATTTGGCGATTGTTGAAATTTGATTGACTTGCTTGACGACTGACGTATGAATGAATGAATTTGTCAGTTTTCTAAAGTCGTTCCGTTACACGTTATTTTTACTTCACTTTCGAGAGTCGCCATTAATTTTTCATCCAGGCATTTTGAATTTCTGCGTATAACGGAATGGAAGTATAAAATAAATTAAAAATGTAAATGAGAACAGACTGAATTCATAAACAAAAAGGAATCGACACTTGAGACTCGATTTAGCTGAGCATTTACTCAAGCAACGTTCTTGAATACAAACGATACTTAAGCAACGAATCAATGCTTAAGCAGAGTTCCGCTGAACCGAGTTCAAATCGACGCTTGAGTCAGGTCTCTGAATACCGGCCTTAGTATTTAATTGTTTAACTCATTACTCATTCATAATAAGCTCTCTACAAATGAGTCAGATTTTCTGCAAATGTGTAAATACTTTTAGTAAGTTACAACATTTTCCACAAATGTGTAATGGCTTGGTTTAAATCAAACTATACGCTCTCTGCGTCCTGTTATATCTTTTGCATTACGTCCCTCGTTGAATTCTCGTTCCAACCTCGGCCTTGCTTCCAAAAGACGGCATTACGTTGAGTATACAAAACTCCTGGATAATCCAGTCAGCATAAAAAATAAATTAGACGACTACTCTTTGCGGCAGAAACTACGTAGATTCAACTTCAGAGGATTTACGCAAATAGAAATACCAACTTGTATTATCTGCGCGATTCTCTCGGGTAATGCGAAGAAAGTGTTTACATAAGTTAATATAAAACGTTGGCAGAGCTATAAAGTCGGACTTTACCTGGAACTAGCGCTTATAAATACAGGCCCCGCTTCATGAAGAATGTGGGTCGTGGGACGCATACCTGGAACAAAAATAAATTCGTTAAGTTCTCGAAAGTTTTAGTGCTAAGTTATTATTATAGCTTTGCCTTTGCAAAGCTGAAAAATATATATAAGACAAGCAAAGTTTTCAAAGTTGAAAGTATTTATTTATAAATCTCACTTTCACTTATTCCGCCAATTTCTAAGCTATATTTGTTAAACAAAAGCATACACTGTCTCTGTAAACGTCTCTTGCGTTTATAAATTGACCTACAGTTGAACTGAAGTCCCATCAAAATCCACATATCGTTTGAACTCTAAAAAAGTTCCATCAATCTGCATCCACATCAGAAACAGTGGTCCTGAATCAAGCTCAACTCAGCTCAAGTTATGCGCATTCGAATTTTTCAATCAGAGATCGGTCGCTTTCAAACACTAGCAGGCAGCAATCGATGGATCGGCCCATTCACCTGCGATCTATGCCCATAACACTTGCAGCTGTGCTTACATTACCCTCATGGTTGGCTTGGGTAGAAACTAGAGCGTAAGGCGACGGGTAGATGAGTAAGTTCAGCGATTTTTTTATATTTGTTTTGGTTTGGGGTACCAGCTGAGACCCGCCGTTTCATCGTTTTGTAATAAACGTTATTCGTTTTTGTTTCGTTTAAGCTATGTTATAGTTTAAGCATCACATCATAATCTTTTGCATTAGAGCGTAGTGTGATGATGCGACTACAATATTTTCTTAACTTTTGTTCCAACAAAGAAACCCCAAAGATACAAGAATAGTATAGTGACAAGGCCTTATTGACAACAAACCGATCCATTTCCTCAATTATTGCATTCAAATTCTTCACTGCTCCAGAATTTGCTCTCAGTTTATAACATGTTCTAAACAAACAGATACCTCTGCCAGCAAACATTCATCTCCTAACCTCGCAAATAGGGATCCAACATAAACAGTGAGACAAACAGTACCTAGTAACTAGAGCACAGCTCTCGGGTTTCGTCTGTGTGCACTGCTCCTAAGCTTCAAGACTTTGATCTATCGGTCCCGGAGTCAGACTACAGCCTATAGTGGTAAAGCTTTTTACACACAGAAATTATGAATTTGGTCAGAGGAGGATACCTACGAGTTTTACCAAACTTGTAGCCTTTTAAATAACAAGACAACTTCTTAGATATTTATGACTAAAAGTCAATCCAACGCTTGAAATATTTTCTAATGAGTGCAAGTTTTTCTAACACAAAAATATAGGTACGTAAAATAATTTATAAAATTAGTCTTATTAATATTTCAAAGATCAAGTAATAAACCAGGGATTTCCGCAGACTAATACGAATGTAAGGAGACCAGGATTAGAAAGGTCGCGATAATCAATGAAAAATCGTCTTACTGAGAGCGCCCTAAAGACATTACAAGGGGAAAACGGGGATAATACCTGGATTACTGTAACCACCAAGTCAGAAGGCTAGTTATTTTTTCCATTTGATGTTCAGTTTTCATCTCAAGTTAAAATAAACTTGTGGTTTCAATTTTATTTCAAAATGGCTAAAAGATAAGCCATCTGAGCGTTAGGGATACAGTTGTGAATACGTTTCGTTTCGTTTTTTACTAAAAAAATAATACTAGTGGCGCCCTGCGGTGTTATCCGAAATTAAATGTTGATAGCGAAATCACTAATCACGTTGATGCATCCATTGCCATAAAACTAACGTCTGTCATCAAAACAAGAACCAAAAGAGTAGCCTAGGTTTTAAACCAGATTTTACAAGATAATTAGGCTATGTCCACTTTTAATTTCCTTCCAACAACATTGTGAAGAAATAACAAATCATGCACAATGCATGCACTCGCAATTTTTTTTAAGAATTTTGGTGTTGAAATATATTATACTGTAGTAAAATAGTATTACATAATATTCGTAAGTAGAGCAGTTATTTTGTAAAATTCGTTTGAATTTTTTTGGCAATGCATATGAACACAATTTGCCAAGCAAATAAAGTTTAAAAAAGTAAGACAAAAGCCAGACTCGACACAGGAAGTTCTTGAACCAAGACTCATCTCACAATGATCCACTTCTCTGATCCAATTGAACCTTGACCTTGACCTTAAAAAATGAATATGGTTATGAAAATAACATACTCAAAGCAATGTCTGCGTGCTATGCAGTAAACGAGTTGATTCCCACAAGTCATGAATTCTACAATATTTCTGAGATCTGTTTGTGTAAATATTTGTTGGAGGTGTTATAAAAGTTTTATGCATCAAAGTGTATTTATTACTGGATTTACTAGTTGCTAATACTTACAATGGCGATATTTTTTAGAGATATGATTAGAACGGAACACTATTACACCATACTAACGCTCTAACTAAACTATATCTGTAGCTAAGCCTATTCCATCTCAACATTGTCACAGGCACAACAATGCCCAGTTAAGTGTAGGGCAAAGATTGCCTCTTGACATTGTATTTAAATCAGCCAGTAAATATGTAAAGGCCTAAGTTTTATATCCATGATGGCTTTTAGCCAGTTTACTTCGACACTGGAGTAGCTGTCCCGTGACAAGAAAAACATCCAGACCAGGAACAAATATCTGTAGAACATAGATATTTGTTCCTGGACTGGATGTTTTTCTATCTATAATATGTATGTATTTACAAAAAAAAATCTTAGTAGTATATCAGTCATCTGGTTACCATAACACAAGCATTTAGTTGCTTAGCTTGGGACTAGATGACGCCGTGTGAAATGTCCAAGGATATTTATTTATTATTTAGGTATTATTTATTGATTTATACTAAGCAGGAAAAAGTCTCAATTACAAGTAATTGTGATTTATATTCTACCAGCATAGTCCCCACGATCTTAAGATCGAAGATGAGTTTAACCCAGGAGCGTGATGTCAGCACACATTACCCCTCCAGGCGGCGCAGTCGGGTATGTCAATGCGTCACGAACGAGTCCGTGATGGATGGTAATCGAACACGGTTTACGAAGCGTTGCTTTCACAGAATTATTGATCGAAAGTACGATATAGTCACCGTAAAGCATTTTACTGACATTGAAACAATCATTACCATGACAGGATATCATAAAAACGCGAAATATACCTTCAAATAGATATTAGTTAATACCATCAATTTTGAAGTAAATCGAGTTTTAAAATAGGTTTTATGATGAAAAAATAAAACAAGCTATTAATACTATGTTATGATAATATGAGGAGTTTTGTTGAATAGCTCCATTCCATTAGATCAGCTTGTCACCACAATCTCTCTTATATTAATATATCTATTTAAATAAAACAAATATCTATACACCACTATTTTGTGACTACTAAAAAAAATTTTAAGGCAGTTGCAGATGCTACTGATAATAATAGCACTGTCAGAAATTGTTAATATTTATCTATCACAAGTTATTAAGGTTTGTATTTGAATAAGTTTATAAATATGATTAATAACAGATAGTGTGCAATGATTTTTTTTGTAGTTACAAAATAGTAGTGTATATAAAAGAAAGTCGTGTTAGTTACAACTTAAGTCTTGTAACTCGAGAACGGCTGTTATCGGATGATCGGTTATGTGAACGGGTGTTATCTATCTATAATATATATTTACAAAAAACAAATAGCTTGGACTCGATGACGCTGTGTCCAACAATATTTATTTAATCTTAAAGATACTCGTATAATACATCGATATCTCCGTTCAAGATATAAAAACACATCGATATTTCCATCACCTGCATAAACTGCCTAACGCAGTCAGCTCCATGGTCGCGGAGGAAGCTCCTCAGGGTCCTGACTCCTCGCAGGGACAGCCGGTAGCCAGTGCCGTTGGCTCCCGAGAAGAACACGCCAGGAGTCTGACCTTCCACCATTCTCACTTTTTCACATTATGGGATACTAACGACTTCTGTCTTTACTGTTACCCACTGCTGGGTAAATCATTCCTTTTCTTTTTTGGCCATTTTATTGTTTTTGATTATTAGTAAATTTTACAAGTTTTGTTTAAATTTGTATGTGATTTTGTTATATAAACACTACAAAATATCTGCAGTTAACACTTAGCGACATTTGTCTAAAATTACAGTGTAATGTATTTCGCTAACAACTTTACATTACTGAAAAAAGATTGTAACCTTCATGCTGTTGGTTGTGTCATGATGTCCACCCGATACGTTTAACCAGGCGAAACAACCACACTATACTGTTGACTAAACGGTAAAAACATCAACAGTGAAAAAACAACGACTCTGGCTCTATTTTTTTCAATTACGCGCAATAGTTCCAGAGAAAATGTAATTACAAACAAGCGAGAAAGTGTAGAAACAGCAATACAAGTCTTTAGTTAGCTTTAGTCCATGTTTAATTATAAAACTTTCACCTAACCGTGTACAAGTTTAATTTAATTTAACTAGGAAACATTAATTTTTTTACACAAAAGAACTTTTAAACCGATCGAAACGAACCTCAAACTGACTGTTTATAACACCAAAGTTGATATGAATATCACCAAGTAAATTTTTGAAGAATGTCAACAAAGTACGCAAACAATCTCTACGAAAGCGTAGAGCCGGCGAAGTAACGCGCTACGCGGTCGAGTCGCGCGTAGCCACTGCTACGCCAGGAGCTACGCTCGTAGACCGGCCGTAGCAGTGCGACGAGGAAGATCGGATTATGACGTAACTTTGATTGTACAATTTTATTATGAAAGATCCGACTGGATTATGTATCGAAATATAAAATATATTTATTTCAATGAATTTCATATTTATAAGGCCAATTTCATATATATTACGGTAAATTCACACATGAATAAGAACCTTCCTAGTTTATTTTTGTTTGTAATTTCAAATTAATCCAATTTTATTTGACCTTTGATTGAGTCAGGTCAAACTACATTAACATTGTAACGTATGTATCGTTTGATTTTATCAAATCAATTTACCATGACACGAATGAGTTTACAAGCAAAAGTAGATTTTTTGTATCACACGTTATACATTATTATTAATTTCACGTAATTATGTAGATTGAAGTTTATTTTTTTTGATTATTACTTATGACTTGGTGACTTTGACTTTATTTGACTTGGTTACAAAAATGTTATATTTTAAAACTAGTTCAAACATCTCGTAAACGCCGTATATAATAATGTAAGGCTAAGCTAGACATAGGATTTCTAAATTAAAATTGTTGAAATGTTATCCATAAACAAAAAATGTGCTTGATATGCATGTAGATGGATATATATGTGTAGAGGTAGACCAAGGAAAAGATGGATAGACTGTGTGAAAGTTGACATGAGTAAGAAAGGGGTGAATGTTGAGATGGCGGCTGATAGAGGGAAATGGAAGAAGAATACATGTTGTGCCGACCCCACGTGAGGTGGGATAAGGGCAGGAAGAAGAAGTTATCCATAAACAAAATAATACCGGTAGAAATTGTATCAAATTCTAAAAATAAGAAGTTTCTAAAAATGATTTATGCAGACATCAGAAAGTTCGAGCTCAAAGCATCACGAAACACAAGTTCGATACTAAAACGTAAAATGCCACGCTCAGAGCGGCGAAATCGAGAGAGCGCGTGGAAGTTCGCCACTAGAATGTAACGCAATGATGCGAGTGACTCGAGTGAGCGATTCACAAACAACAAAGGTTTCAGAGGTCAAAACGTTTACTCGGATACCAGTATAAAATATCTAACTTCAGTACCTGACTTGCGATCCGGAAAAAATGTTAAAACTTTTTGAAGACGACACTACCCGATAGGTGTAGATTGATACGTATTGACATACATATTGACGTACCTTACTGTCAAATGAAACTCCGCGGTCACAAAATTGATAGTACTAGTAGTACTAGTACTAGGACTTTTTAAGAAATATCACTTTAGGCAATAGAATCACCTAGCATGTAAGCCGAAGTTGAAGTGATCCTTGAGGTCCTACTAAAATAAACGATTTTTTTCTTTCTTTCTTTCAGGCAGCCTAAATACTTTATCATTAGACCTTACACGAACTAACTTTTTAAAGAGAAGAGATTAAGCCCCTTAATATAGGTCTAGTTGGGTAAGTAAAATTTATCCTAAATTGGTTAGAAAAACCCCAAACTAAAACCTAAATTGACTATTAACTGCATGCTTAGTGCAAGGATCGTCGTAACTGTCTAGGACTGTCTGGCCACTTGCCATGGTTTTTGGCCTATAAACCTAGCCTAGTGGGCAGCTTCATACTTGAATCTATACTAATATAAAAACGCGGAAGAATTTTATTGTTTGTACGCGCTAATATCTAAAAATCAGGTTTTAAAATATATTTTTGCATTTGATAGCTCATTTCTTAAAAGTAAGTTCGTACGTAATTTTGGTATTGAACAACCTATAGTTCAATACCACGATTACGAGTTGTCCACTTGCTGCTCTCACGAAATTACTTTAAATACCACAATACGACCTTTAAAAGCCGAACAAAAAGAAAGTTGACGGGAAAAACCGTCAGTCACAACAGTCTAGATATATAAATGGTATTTTCAAGCATAATGTATTAGTTTTGCACGGTTTTTTTTAACTAAATGAAAGAAACTTAACAATACAATACTTTTTTCTTTTATCTGTCTTATGATTTCTGTACTGTTGCACACTACATGGTCTACATGTTTTCGACTGTATCGTAAATCCATGAACGAATGCGTAAATCGTATAAATCAATAGAATGTACAATTTAGTCTGTATTCCGGATAGTATTATGAATTATGCCAAGCTGTCGGCAACTGATTACTTGCCGGCGAAGTATTAGTTCGGTTATTGGCTCCGTTTGAGTAACGGAGTTGCCGGCATCAGTTCGCGAACGACGCCCGCCAATTTGCAAGCCGAAACTGCCAAATTAACCAGCGCAGAATTAGAGGGTAGACGGTACTCTAAATTGAAACTATTTAAGCTTGTCTGGCTGTGATTGTTTTGTAACAGGGCTAAGGGATCGTCTCCACGAGCGTGAGAAGAGCTCCACGATACTACAGGCGACAATGACAAGCTAATTTTATTCTTATGATAATCGCCTTACCGTGTAAATTACCAGATGACAGGAGGATGAATAGCCGCGATATACTCGTCCGTGGAGACTAAGGCTAACTGAATCGATGGCGAATGAAGCCGACTAATATAAAGCGTTCGAGGCACACTGCAAATGCTATATTATCAAAATGCATAACACTTTTCACAGCGGCACATGGTAATTAGGCTGTCGCCGACATGTGTGTGCTGCGGCCTCTTCTCTTGCTCCAACTATGGAGAGCACATTGTGGCAGTGAAGGTGTATTAATATGTGCTGAGAACTGATTTTCTTATTAGAATGGCTAGATTTAAACACTAAGGTAAGGGTAGCATAGCAAGAGTTTTAATATTTCTAGTCAGATTGAAAAAGTACCTTATAAAATTATTATCTTTCATTTTCGCTTTCCAATTAACCCGAAAAGGGCATAATAACTATCTTTGTAATTATAATTAGTACGCACAAAGGCGTTTATCTACCCGGGAGCTGAATAGCCGCGCCAAGAGGCACAAAGAATATTCGGTTTGTTTGTGCTGACATAAGACTTTGCCCCAACACTACCATACTAACCGTTTAAGACCGAGATTACTTTTATGAACATTTATTTACAGAAACTAAACTACAAAACATTTGCATCAATTTACGAAATACAATTAAAACAAGTTGAGCCAAGCCAATGCCAGACGGAAGTGTACCCATGACACTGGCAGCATTGTCGCGCTGAATGGCAATGCGTAAGCCACCAGCTCATACGAACAAACACACAAAATGTTAATTACATTTTGTCATTGACTACCCTGTTAAGACATACTAAAGGGACCAGAAAAGATCTTTCAGAGGATGGTAGTAATAACCATTTCTTTTCTTTTAAACACCAAAACTGCGGGTTATCGCGGAGACTAGGTCGATTGTATGTTATTGATATTTTTATAGGATGGTGGAAAGGAAATAATAGACTAAATTATTTCTGCCTCGAATATGTCGTCGAATCGATAGCGGTTAAATGTTTCTAAAACATTGTCGTAATTTTAAAATTAAACCTCGAATTAACTAGCAATTATAACGAGTAACCCCAAAGTTCAATTCATTTTAGGCGATCCTCTTGGAAATATATTCTGAAAGATGGTATTATTTTACAATCATTACCAGACCAAGGTCAAGGTCATATAGTCTTAATTGTTTGAAAGTGCGTAGGCTTCTCGCTGTGCGAAAGTAGTCTCAGTAGCTTTGAATCGATTTATCATCTCTTAAGCTCAGGCACGAAGCTAATCCACAAATCGTGGAGCGCACGATTTGTGGATTTTTTCCTTTGTAAGATTCTATCTTTCAGTATTTTAAAGGTTTCGTCCTTTAACAATGTCTGTCTTAACAGTAAAGAAATAAACATAAGATATAAGTAATGCTATGTCACAGAAGGTTATAAAAAAAAATATACGAATTACAAAATGTGTGACCACGGGAAGTATATCGTGGTCCTAGAATCATTAAATTTGAGTCCCCTAGAGGTTTTTGAGGAATAATTATGAAAATTTAAAAAAGTTAATAATTAAATAAAGTTGGTTTTGGTACTTGTTTGTAAACTTTTCAGTTATTCTAATATCTTTACATCGCGTTGACCTAGGACGTAGATTTTTTTACATTTAATAGGGACCGTGGATCTTAATATACTACTAACCGAGAAATGTGTAGCTTTATAAATGATCTAGCTAGTTATCACTCATCAAAATTCGGCATAAGACAAAATTTGATATGCAGGCCGCATCACTGCCCAAGGTTTTGACTCCGCAAACAGCAAACTCACTTAGGACTTGTTAAAAGGGTAAGATCGCATCTTGAATACGGTTTCCAGTCCAAATGTTATTTTTATCAGGTGAGTTTCCTAGGTCAAGGTTGGCAAACACTTTTATATTTCTCTGTTTTATCCGTTGAATATAAATATTCTATGTATTTTTTGTGAGGCCTAGATCATAGCATAGGTGCTTGAGAGGTTCTATTTCAAACTATGGTCCTGGGCATTTTATGACCTCATTAGATGAGGCATAAGTTGTCCATCAGTTGAAGATCCAATACTAGATAACTATATATTTATAAATACATGTACACGGGGTTTTATCGCGTTATTTACCTTATTTCTTTACGTCCCGACGTTTCGGCTATGTTGCAATAGCCATGGTCGCGGGTGGACTGACGTCGCGACGTAAATAAATAAGGTAAATAACGCGATAAAACCCCGTGTACATGTATTTATAAATATGAATTGTGATCGCGAAAGTTTAAGAAAAACTACTAGATATCTATCAAGTTAGTTATTACATGTCACAGGAAGTTTAACTGGAAGTAGGTACAACTAGTTCAGTGATTCTACATGCTAAGTAACGAGTTACTCGCATTCGAATTTCCTTTGATTGAGTGTAGCTAATCGACCCACTTTGTAATCTCATTCCCTTCTATATAAAGTTAACAAAAAACAGGCCAGTAAATGCGAGCACTCTCAAAAATTTGCAAGCACACACCAATAAGGAAATCGTAAAAGGGCGCACGCGTCGCCAGCACGCGCAAAACTGTTTTATTGCGCCCCGCGGCGTAAATATGTCTCGGGAACAGCTTATTGAGATGAGTTACTAGGTGGAACGCATTTTACCTTTGAACAAGAGTCACTACCTTTATATCTACGGTGACTCATATCATGGTAGGATATTGTGGAGAGTATTAAGTACAAATAGGTATTATCTAGTCACTAGATAATACCTATTTGTACTTAATACTAGATTCTAGTGGTTGTAAATTAGTGATAGTAATCTTGGTATTACTATTTAGGTCACTCGAGTTAGCCTCTAGCTCAGACGCACGAACGAACTAAGATTACAGGATCTTTGCTTCGTTCGATTAGCTAATTCCCTGCAATATCAGCAATGCAGATGTCAAAAACCGCCAAAAATAATGCATCATCCACCATCACATATCCAATCAATCATCCCTGGTGTAGTTCTCAATTTGCGAATTTAAATAACAAAAGCCTTTTTTTGAACTGGGCCACTCTTCTCCCAATCGCACAGTAAAAAGCAACGACTCGCCGCGGGCGTCGGCATACACAAAACAATTTGTTTTTATGTGAGCCGGTATCAATAACCGATAAACTTGATGCTTCAATGGCCGCATGTACAGGGATGATACAGAACACCTTTTCCACTCCTGAAAAACTTGCTGAAGAGCTCGTGGCGTAGCTTGCATGGTTCTTGATCGTTGAAGGAAAGCGACGTTCTGAGCGAGGCCAATATGAACAGGTGAGTGCAAGTGGCATTAACAGCTGAGCGCTCTCATGCACACGTGGACACGTTCAATTGTCGGTACCGAGTTTCAAGTCATTCAATTATGACGAAGGCTTTTAAGTGGTCTGAAAACTCCCATCGTCAGAGTTGGCCCCTAGCTCATACGATAATAGAGTATCACTTAAGTGGCTACCACCTGCTGATGAGTAGCCTAGGCCTATGGACGCCTAGAACACCATTCTGAACAGCGCTCTTGCAGCTCTGGCAACGTCATTCATAAAAGTAAGAAAGAAAAAAACAGCAGTAGGTGAACGAATAAAGATCAACATATACAACTTGTTGATTGTGCAAAGCAATTGTGCCACTTCATTTGGTTCATTATCAATTCTTTACGAAACAATGAATATTGCGTAAATATCTACGCAAACATTTTTCTACAAAAATCACAAATTGTGGACTAGTTCTGATGGTTTATGAATGGTTATTGGATGCCTGCGGGTTACATCATACTTTTCCTTATTCCGAGCCGGATAGAAAATTATCAATAAAACAGAATGACTACGACATTTCGGTAATTTGTCATCTTTCTTTCAGCCAATGGGGTTTTCTTTGACCTTCGCTAAGAATATTTTTACCCGACTCATATGATATACGAAGAAGTGTTAGTGATTTCATTTTTACCTGCATTGCCACCGACTTCACCGAGCGATTAGATGAACTTTTGATTTCAATACGTTTACGATCACATGTACCATACCGTATACCATTTCAAATGGACTTTTAACTAACTGACTTGTTTTTATGACTGTTTGTTTTCCTAAGATGTAAAAATTTATTTGAAAGCAGATTAGTATGTTGAGACAAACCAACTAACTTTCCATTTTATATAAAGAAATTCATTTCAAAACATTTTTTATCACGGTCAAGTTTCAGAATTCTGTTAAAATAAAAGGGATCTAGGCTCCGTCGAAGGCAGTAAAAGGAACAAACATTTGAAGAAATGAAAGGTCACGAGACGGATTATCTGAAGCGACCCAATTTACCTACCCGCTGCTAGTTCGCGACGAGTCTTGATAGAGCATTTTATACAGCGGCCGGCGCAAGTCACAAGAAGGCAAGTTCAAAAGAGCCTATATTTAAACAGTGAAGCTACAGTACAGCAAAAATTTAAAAGGTAAGATAAACCGTAATGCAAATCAAAACGGTGTGTATCTACGGAAATTCATGGCTTAAAATTCAATTAAACTCACTTTTACGATCATTATTCATATTTAGCTAAATATTGATAAGAACCTACCCTATTCACCTCGTTTTACATCCCGTTTGCCATACCAATGTTTCCGTACACCCGTTTAATATTTAACAAAATCTGGTCAAGGTCAGTGAGAAACTTAGCAGTGTTGTGAAAAACGCGAATCTCTTGCCTCGCACGCATCGCTAGAGTATTTCTAATTGAATAGCCGCCCCGAGGCAGTTGCTTTGATTGGCCTCTGTACGGGGCGCCACCTATCGGCGTCCTACGTTCTCTCCAATCTCATTTTAAGGGGGCTCTCTGTAATTTTTTGTCTTTTACAACGGCTCTATAGCTGATTGTACACGTATTGGTAGCTTAGAGGTTTTTTAAGAGCAATCAGGGAAAATGACAGTTTGAGATTACCTCTTATAATACTTTTATCAGCAATTCAATAAGGCCAGAGGGCCTTAAGTGATTTATTAAAACTAGCAATATAAGCATGAAATTACTCTTGTACATCCAAGTTCTTTGTTCATTCCTGCGGATACGGATCTGCAGGAATAACAAAGTTTACAAAAACAACTAGTGTAGTTTCAATAAACCTCATTGAAACTACACTATATAGTTGTTTTTGTATTGAACAGGACTAATTGATTCGATTATTTCGATAAACTACCGTGAAGCTCGTATTGGTAGTATTTCAATAAAAACTAGAAAGAGGCAGTAACCTACTGCATAAAAAGAAAAATGTCTGGAAAACATTTGTATTTCCTGCGGCGAACTAGCCGGCGATAAATTAGAACGAGAGCCTTTCAACAAATAAATGTACTGTGAAATAAAAGCACAAACCTGACCCGGCCTGGGCTGAATCTGTACATTAGTGAGCAGTTGCCAGCATAGATAGATAGATAATACTTTATTGTACAACAAAAATAACAAAAAAAACACATAGGAAAAAATGTTTAAAATTAGTAGTACAATTGTCGGCCTTATCGCTAACAGCAATTTCTTCCAGACATATGTACATAATGTTCACAGGCGACAGTTTAGTTCTTTCACTTTATGAGCTGTTTACGTTTAAGATGCTAGGTAAGGTTTAGCTGTAGTGTAGATGTGTTATTAATTAATTTCAGGTTCTTTCCTGATGTACTCCTGTTAAGTCCTGTTTTTTTGCTGAATAAAAGCGTTTAAGTTTATAGTGCATTCCTCTTTTGTATTAAGAAATAACCTCAGTTTAAAATTATTTACGTTTATTCAATTTGATTTCCATGTTCTACCATTTAATAATTTAAGTTCTTTACAGATCCTACCTAGGCAGATTTTTTTTAGATAATGTAGGTAAGATAATTTTGTTAAATCAGCCGTCTGATTGGTCAAAGCAAAATTTAATAATAGAAAATTGTCGAGCCCAATGAGTAGCTGTGGAAGGAAACTTTTGATAGCAATCATCAATCAATATATATAAAACAATAAGCATTTTTCTGGAATCAACGCACAGACCAAACCGCTGAAGCTATGAAGCTGAAATTTGGAAGTTAGCTTCCTTTTAAAACAAAACTGAGCACTAAGAAGGGATTTTTCGAAATTCCACCCCTAAAGGGTTGAAAAGGGGTGAAAACCGTTGTATGCAACTTTTTAATGCGTGAAGCGATTTTCTTCAAACTTGGTTTAAATAATGGTAAATGATAAATAAATTTACATGTTGATCAGAAATTTAAAAAAAAACGCCTGATAAGGGGTGAAATGGGGTGTCAAAGTTTGTATGGAAACTTTTTAATGGGTAGTTCGATTTGCTTGAAACTTGGTTGTAATACTCACAATGCAAAATAAATATACACGTGTTTAAGGATTTTTCAAAAAAAACACTTGAAAAGGGTTAAATGCAGTGTCGAAGTTTATGTACAACACGCGAGCGAAGCCGCGCGGGGTCTGCTAGTGTCTAATAAAACAAAGCATTAGTATTCACAAGTTGGTATTCCGTGTCTACTCAGGAATGCCTCCCGTTCAAGTTGGCATAACAGTCAACGGTAACTTTATTTATTACGAGTTGAAAACTGGCGAAAACGAGATTCAAGCGGAACTCCGTCGAAAGCCGCAACAATTGGTTTAATTGATTTATTCCGCCGCACTCGGCCACCGGAACTACCTAGTGAAGGGAATAACGAAGGACCTTTGTGCGACTGATTTCTGTTCGATACCTCGCAATATATCCTATTCGTTGGATTTTTATGGAAAGGTACGAATATTGTTTTCTTTTCGATGTCTGATAGATGTCCCAAAGGATTTCGGAATAGAAAACAGAATGTGGCGGGTGCAGGTTCGGATGACCTTTTCAAGGTCACACCGAATGTTTCAAAACAAAACCGAATACACGCTTCAAATATCTACATGTTTATTTTGTGGATCCCGATTACTCTGTGACTATTGAAAAATACTAAGGAGTCAAACATCTTTCGTGTCATAAATCGGTTTTGGCAAGGCTTTCATACGAGTTTTATGCACAAAGCAAGGTAATGGACGTGTTGGCATACGGAAATGTGCCACGACGTGTCGTGCACGATGCTGGCTTAATATGACCAAATAAAGCTTTAGACGCTGAGGCGATAGTAAATATGATTTTAGTTTTCAGTAACAGGCGGCATTATTGAGTTATGCATTCAAAAATGGATGCTGAACGTATTCAATTGTCTAAGCTAAAAATACTTTTCAAGGGAAATACTACAGTATTTCTATACTCGGGATAACTAAGAGCCAATCTCAGAATAGAGACAGAAGGTGCCATCAACTGTCATTGCAAGACGCACGCTGAGTCCAAATACAAGACAAGCATCCCCCGCCCGCCGCACTTCCCACCCGCGTAATGCGGCTAGCTTAGACATAATGCCCGTTTTTGGGGTAAACATTGAGAATATTGAAATTTGGAAGTGTGATAATTATGATAATAATATTAAAATCTAAATTGTCCTTTTCCATATTTATGTATTAACATATACCTGATAATCTTAAGTAGGTAATAGAGAAGTTCTTTAAGTAAATGAAACACGGTTAAGATGTGATTAAATGAGTATTATACTGATTAAAATTGGACGAAATATATTTATTTAGTTATTAGAGCCGCCATTGCACTTGACACCGGAAGTACAATATTATTGAATGAGATATTAATATAATAATATTAATTATTAATTATTATTACAATATTATTTAATTTAATGAGACTAGCCTAACTACGACTAACTATAAGTTTTTATGTAATACGTTATTTGGAAACGCTTCTTTCCTAAGTCTTTTCAAACCGCATTTTGTCTCATAAATATATTTCTCCGCAAAATGCATTGAACAAACTACGCTTCGCTTTAAAGGTTTCCAAAACTCTTCTAGCCGTGCTCTTTGTATAATTTTTGTCCACTCCGTTTTCCTTTCTTCATCAGCAGGGAAGCTACAGTTTTAACATAATTTCATACACCCCTCCCTGTTCCACTCTCACACACACCACAAATATATAGACTACAAGCCTTCTCGCCCGCGGTTTTTCTCGCGTGGTATCTTGGTAGAATGTAGCCTATGTTCATTCGGAAAGTCCATGCCATATGCATCTCGCTGTAGCAAATCGGTGTCAAATCGATCAGTGAAAGAATTTTTGAAATCGGATGAGTAGTTTCGGAGATTACCACGTGTTTGGACATACAAACAAACAAACAAACAAACTTTACCTCTTTATAATATTAGTATAGAATACCTATTATGAAATTCTAACATTTCTGTATAATAATAAAAAGTAGGGAAAATCAAAATTCTTATACTGGCAACATTAACAAGATGGACGCATCATTCTCTATGACAATTACAAACTAAACAATTTATTCAATATTTCAATAAGATGTTAGGTAAATGCGTTACTTACACGTGAAATGTAATCCCATTCTTTCTACTGTTTTGCCCCGCTGCATTTTTGCAGGAGGGAACAACACATGACGGCATAATAAAATAAAATTGAAGTCGACTATGCGGTATGACGTTCAAAACGTGACTGATCGGCTGCGCGTAAAACTACTCTCTTTTAGAGTAGTTTTTGTGGCCTCAGTATTAGGCGCAAAAACTACTTCTGGTTTTTTCTCCTATTCTGAGGAGCCAATGCACACGGCGTATTTTTACGGCGCGTTTGTATCGATACAAACGTGATACTGACGCGCGGCGAACGCAAGGCAGTCGGCAAGCTATGCATGGGATGTGACCCAGGCACACGATCTTCGTTCGTTGCTACTGTATTTTTAATACCTAAGATACTTAAATACTATAGAACTACCTACAGCAATCGCCGTATCAGGGCAGGAAGGTATTAAATATATCTCCTCCACTCATCGCTTTCCAATAAAAAAACGTGTGTAAGAATATAAACGTGTGCTTGTTGCAGCGCGTTTCATTTGCGTTTGTATCGATACAACGAACCTGCAGAAGACGCGCTATTTAAAAACGCGCAATGACTGCTCGTTCGAAAAACGTCGTGTGGATACAAGCCGTATCAAAAAGTCACTCGGTGTTATTACACTTCTGTATCGCAAATGACTCGGAAATAACTCAAAAGAAATGTTCGCGTCCCCGCAAGGTCTCACACTTTCGGAGAATTCATCTTTGTCGCTTTCCCGACGAGTCAGCTTCTTCGAAATGAAAACATTTCCACAAATACCAAGTTGTTTTGACGTGTAAATTTATAATAACTTTTGGAAAATCATTCTTTAAGGACTTTTTATCCATAATGATCAAAGGAGCTAGCGATCACAGTTCGTTACGATTTGAACTCGTTGGAGATTGACCTATTAAATGTGACAAACAATTAGGAAGTGTCTAGCTTAGCTATAACAACTTTGATTTTGATTTTCGATTTGGAAATACACTTCAATGTAGGATTTAGATCCTGGAGGTCAAATTGCCAAAGAGATAGACCTACATGCGACTGATGCAACTAATGTTATTTAGTCTTCTTAAAATTTTCAAGAATATACACAGGAATTAACCTTATTTACGTCTGGACACGTTTCGGCTGCATTACAACGTTCCTTATCTATCTTCAGCTGCAGTCTCAGTTTTATACCCAAAGCAACGTGAGCTGTACCCAACTTCCCCCATTTCCATTAATTTGTCAACACTACTACGCGCGAGCCAAAAACATCGTAATTACAGAGCAGTTTTATTCGTGTAAAAGCGGTTAATAGATCTGTCGGCAGGCTATCAATCAGACAAGACGCCGAGGGAGCTTACGCAGTCGAATTCGTAGGCGATTAAGATAGCCTAAGCGTTTCAAATGTTCAGGATGAATGGGGCGAAAGCGGTCGATGATTCCGATCTCTTCAAGACTGTCAGAAACAGAGCGTTGCCCTTTAATTCAAGTGAAAAACCAAGTCTGAATGTAAATCTGAATCAGAGATTAGATATTTCTTATATTTTTCCTTTCAGAGTTCTGTCACTGTGATCCTGAACTTCTGACAAGTACCACTTGTACTAGAAGATATGCGGTGGGTTTGCTACACATTAAAATACTTATATTTTTCTTAGGAAGTATGTTAGGCTTGAAAATGTTCCGTCATTGTCTATAAATTTATAAGTTTACTCATTTAGGTATCTTTTAAAATCGATGATGACCTCCACCGTGATCTAATCGCGTCGTCATCACGGACTGACGACATCCGCCCACACCCACGGTCCGCACCCAACTGATCGCAGCCACAATAAAGCATAGCATTCTAAATTTAAAAGTTCGAATGAATGAACTCTGCGTGCGTGTGCGCTTATAAAAATAGACACGTGACCGTCAGGCACTCTGCCAATGAGCGATAGTTTTTTTAGTCAATGTTTTTACAGACACTATTTATTTACTTTTTTTCCATGCCATAATATGTGGGTTAAAAGCCAGCGTGAGACAATTAAATGAGGCATGGTAGACAGACGTCAATTAACTAATTGTTGGCTTGGCTGAGTATCGGCTGTTTATCGAATTGCGGCTAATAGTGATTTATTTGACGACCTCTGTGGCACAGTGGGCGAAAGCCCGCCTGAGACTCAGAGGTTGCGGGTTGGATCCCCGCTACGGGACAAATGTTTGTATGATCTGCAAATATTTGTTTCGTGTCTGGTTGTTTTCTATGTATAAATAATGTATGTATTTACAAAAAAAAAAAAGAATGTATCTATGTAGTTTATCAGTCGTCTGGTTACCATAACACAAGCATTAAGCCTGCAGTCCTTGAGCGTGGGAATTTCTGATTAACACCTACATTGACACTTTCTACTCACACAAGTGCATCCCGAAATTAACATTTACAACCTGAAGACGAATAAAACTACTTTCGAAGTTTCGCACTAGTTACACATCCATTACGCGTTTGTCGTTGTGAGATGTATATAAATATCACAATAAAACACGCAATGTATTAGCAACACGCGGCCTGCAATTAGTTACCAGCACGGCAAAGGGTTGGGTCACAGTGTATGCTTCTTGGTATCATTTTAAATTTTGAGAAATTGAAGATAATTTGTCAAACCAATGTTCTGTGTTATAATAATAATATGAGAAATGTGCAATAATAGATAAAAAATCGTTTATCAAAATTATTTGTTTACTTATAAGACAATTTAGTACAAACATGGAATATACCTATGTACAGTACAGATTAGGACGGCTTCAACTTATTTACAGTAGGTATTCCGAAACATACCTATTTAATACTTCGATTAAATCCGTCTCGGATCGGAAATGAGACAAAAATACGAACACTCGATATCCACATAAAACTGTTACAACAATTATGTTAAAAATCGATCCCTGGTGTTGCAGGTTTTTTTTATTTATTTATATAAAGTAAAAAAAAAAAAACTGTTAGTTATAAAAGGGGGGACGGGGACGATGACCATGAGTGACGGGCCTTCACTCTGTAGTGGAATGTCGGTAGTAAGACTGGTTGAATAATCGTAATAAATCGGAAACCCGAACCTTAGATATTTTAGCTGTAATGAACTACGATGGATGCGAACGGCACAGGGCCGATTAGAGTGGCATTTGAGGGAGGAAGCTTATGCCCAGCAGTGGGTTATAATTTGAGCTGCCAATGATGATGATGAATGAATTACCTTGTTGAACCTGTTTTTATTTGTTAATTTTTTTGTTTTTCTCAGTGATAGTCGAGATACAATCAAGGTACTTAAATCATTTTTAACTTTTCTTCCATACCTAATTTTTGTATTTTTTGAAATATCCTTGGATATTCTACACAGCGCCATCTAGTCCTAAGCTAAGCAATTTATTGCTTGTGTTATGGTAACCAGATGACTGATATACTACATAGATACATTTTTTTTTTGTAAATACATACATATTATTGTACATAGAAAACACCCAAACTGGAGACAAAATATAATTTGCAAATCATACAAACATTTATCCCGCAGCGGGAATCGAACCCGCAACCTCTGCGTCTCGGGCTTTCACCCACTGCGCCACAGAGGTCCGAGATAATAAATAAAAAAAGGTAAAACACAACAATGTTTTGTCTTTGCTACGGTCGGGTAAAAAGATGAGTAGGTGCATTATATGTGGGTGCTTACTGCATTATTTTAATACTTCTTTAATTTCTTTGTGTTTAAAGTAATTTTCTATACGTTTTCCCATATCTCTCTGAAATAGGTAAAAAAATAAGTTACGACATAACTCGTACCTATATAGTTCATTGGTTAGGGTTTGATAATTTATTCAAAAGAAAAAATACTACAAAGTAAAAGTCACGTATCTACCTAGTTCGTCTACTTGCTCGATGAATAGGTACAGATAGTTTCCAACACTCGCAACCCACCCTTTTTCTAGTCCAAAGTAAACAAAAGAAGCTCGGCGAGATCTATGACGGACGTGCGGTCACTTTGGAAACCCAGCGGGTTCTGAATATTTCTGCAGCGTGTATTCTAATAAAAAGACAATTACGTCAGGCACTGCTTCATACTAAAATGTATGGCGGCGGGAAAAAATTTCTGCAAAAAAAATTAATGATGTTTAAGCTCAGATTAATGCTTTTTGGTTTTAATTAGTAAAAAACATTCACGGTGAATGTATTGACTACTATTTTGACTCACGATTTATCAAAAAATATTATCAATAATAACAACAATAATATCATAAATAGTTCAAATAGAAAAGGTCGATTTCGATGTTTTTGGTGGATTTTGACGATTTTTTTCTCAAAAATTAAGGATTATTTTAGAATTATCACACGGTGTTAGTGTAGACTCATCTATTGAGAACTCGATTCTTTTTTATTGTCATTCTATGAAGTGATTTCATTAGTTTATTTTTTAAAATGGTAAGTGCCTGTTCGCGCGTTTTTAGAGACGCGCCCCTTAAATTGCTTAGCTTGGGACTAGATGACGCCGTGTGGAATGTCCAAGGATATTTATTTATTATTTATTATTTAATGGCTTGGACAATACGTCTGTTATTTTTTGGGAGTGGACATATTAACTAATTTACATTCTAAAGTCGAAATCCAATTGTCTAGATTTTTTGTCACTTACAAATATAAAATGAGGAAGACCACGCCATATTTATACCTGTAACAAAAATAAACACCTTTATTAAGACCATGGCTATTTACATTATGTCTTGTTACATGAACTTCATGGAGAAACTCTTATCTTAACTATCTATATTCTATAATATAAATCAATTGGCCAAATGTTTTTGTGGTATCACTTGTTGAATATAATAATAATCTAGTACTGTTGTTCCCGGAAGATGAAACACCAGGAAACCAATGTTGACATTAATTAACAGCCCATTACGTGTTCCGGAGAATAAGGAAACTCTTTTATACTGAGCCCATCGAGTCAAGTTCCGAGAAAAGCTCCGAGAATAGGGTCTAGATCACAGTGAACGTAAAGATGTAAAGGGGACCTGAAGAATTGGTAAAGTAAGAATTGGTAAATAAAGTAAGTCGTATTTTTGATTTTTTCAACTAAATCTAATCATCTGTCACGGTTGTTGAAACACCGTCGATATTTCGGGTTATAAACCATGATAAACACTCATGAATTTCAGTCTTATTAGTAACTGAATAAGTCAACGTATTCTCGTCTTTCAAGCCGCTTCGTAAACTTAATTCACCTGAGCTAATTCACCTAGGTGTATTAAATACCTACACTTTTAGTGCGACGGTAGTCATTTAGCTTTTAAATCCTAGAAATATCAAGAGCTAGTCTGTTTGCAGATGAACCATGGTTTAAAACCTTAAGAACTCGTCACCACCGGCACTTAATAAAACGCCATCACGCAACCATTTCTGTTTCAATCTAAATCTGTTTAAGAAACGTGATCAAACATACTAATACCAAATAACGGATCCTAATTGATATTCACGCACTTTTATCACTCATGCATGTAACATACAACCTAACTTTGCGATAATCACATTCTTTCCTCATGCAAACCTAATGCATTAGACCATTCGCAGTCTTGTGGCTGCAAGCAGACGCAAGGGAATGAAAGCAATATAGAAAATGCAACTTCAACTCGATAAACACTTTCGCTGCAGACAGTACAGCTAGAATGATGGATAATATAGCTCTACATTGTTTGAGGGCACTTATAAGTGGCACAAAGCTGTTTTATAAACCAAATTTTGATATCTGAACGAAGCTTTCCCAAGCGATTTTTTGAACCTAGGTATATTCTATTGTGCTCTTTTAACACACTTATTTGCGACCCTCCCTGGTTTAAATTGAAAAACAAATGGCGCATAATTTTGTTGCTGAATATGATTTATAAGGAACGATTGTTCAGAACGTTCAGGACGAGTTAGATGTCCACTAAGAATTGGTTCAGTGGCTTAATCAGGGTTGATTGGAGAGAAGGAAACGCCTTTATTCTGCAGTGGATCACTACACTACACTTTTAAATAATTACTAAATTCAGACATACTCTATACTTGTGCAACAGTGCATTGCATTCCTGATGCGGCCTGATTACATCTACTGGACACACAAACGTACAACACAACAGTACATTCGTATCGTATATTTGGTACTTGGATTTAGTTAGCGCCTGTTACGCCTTCCTACCCTCAACCCGGATAATCCCTCGAGGTGTAGTGTTGCTTTGACCCGAACAAATTGAGATCTATTATGTGCATGACACTATGACCAAGTTGATAAAATGTTTGGTTCTCAACTGCTATGAAAATTGGTTTTGTTTGCTTTTCAAAATTATTTCTGAGTGACCGTGCCGTGTGTCCTTATCTCTAGTCATAGCAGTGCCGACACGTGACCGACCGAGAGTTCCATACCGTAAGGGATCAGTAGAAATTAACATTGTTTCACACATTACCTAAACACTATCTACTATCCTAGTCACGTTTTTCAGAACTCTAACTTTTGTATTCATATTCTTATATCCGGTTCTTGGACTATCAATATTTACGAGCATGATGAGTATCTCAGTTCTATGATTATAATTGGATGAGATATCGACACGGCTGTTATTATTTCTCTATTGTTTAGACAGAATGCGAGGCGATGACGCGTGCCCGTAAAGCTGTACGCGATCTGTAGGGAAATCTCGCATCGGCATCGTAGCAACAAAGGGCTTTGATCTTTGGCTTTTTATAGTGTTATGTTTTTATTATTATTAGAGTAATAATAATACTGTTACATAGTTTATATTCCATATAGGATTTCCCGTATGTTTCGTGAGTATAAACAGAGGTTGTAGGCTTGTAATAAAAAAAAATAACGCATGCCCACATTTTGTAAAAGTAGAGTTAAATAAAGAATTATATTATAATAACTTGTCTATTACAATACAACGGACATACAATTAAAATAATACTGTGTTGCTCACGATTAAAAAACCCATTGAACAGATTTTGTAGTCAAAACATGTAATCAAAAGTACAAAAATCTATTCAAAAATCTAAAGATTTTCAAAAATCTTTCTGGCTAACTAATAAGTAGTTTAGCACGTTTCGGTGCGAACGCTACTGCTAGCGCCATCTATACGAGGGTGGTCGAACTAAGTAACACTGGTAAGGGTGCTAACCATCAACCCCTTGCAGTTTTCACGAAGCTAAAAAAGGTTCTAACAAAGACAGAACCTTTTGAAAATTAGTTCGATCCTCACCCGATGAGGGCGCTGTTGGTCTGCGGTCTGGCTCTCGCACAACACTAGGCGAAAATATACCGAATTTGGTAAAACAAAGGTCAGTTTACATAACAAGAATATATTTCTTTGCATAATATAAAAGCACTGAGCTTCGCAAAATTAATAAATCTGGCTGATGTTGCTTTTAAATTTTCATACTGTGGTCACTCTTTTAGAAATAGGTACGTGTTCTTTCTAAAACACTCGTAGGTAGGAACTAACAAACTCGTAGGTAAAATACTCTACGCATTTTTTTATTTCAATGGATAAAATGAAACTTTGAGGAAAATGCCATGATACTGTAAACGTTCCTTATATAATGTCGATATTATTTCTAGTCTTGCAAGCCAAAGCCATATTGTGGTTCAGATAGCCAAATTACATGCATTATAATGCTTTGGACAATACCATGGATGGAATGTGTCTTGGTCTGGTGTGCGACCGGATTTCATAAACTTGTACGATGAAGAGAAACGCTCTGAGATGAAATTCCTACACGTAGATAGTTAGTTTCCGTTAAGATCTGTAACTAAGTCAGCGATTGATAGTTATGAAGAAAGCAATTGACTAAAACTCTTCTATATCCGAAATCGTCTTCCTTTTCTAACAAAGTTCGAGAAATTAAACAGAATAGGTAAAAAAACCGTCCGCTTGATCGATTAAGAGGAAAGAAGAGGGTTGATAACCATCTCAAAACTGTTAAACTTCCAACCAACAATTTCAACCCAAAGATGAGATCAAGCGTCAACGAACGAAAACAAAGCTCATTATGCATGAAAAAATTACTAGGGCATTCACAGTCAAACAAACGGCGTAACAAGCTTAACTGTGCACACAAATTAGGCGCAAAGTTGCGTCCCGAGAGGGCGACTGGAGGAAGAGGCGAGGAACAACTTTGTGGAGTGGCCGTACTGTTAGCGGAAGCATAAAGGGTTCACACAATTATACGAGTTTGTGGTGACCAAACACCAGCACAATGCATATGCACCAGAGACTGGGAATTCATGACAAAAGAGAAGATAGTGTTAGTAGTTTCTGTGTTCTACATTATTGTTCAATTCTACTAAATTGATCCTGTAGAATCTACAGGATCAATTTAGTAGAATTAAACTGAATAGCGGAAAACATAAAAGGCTAATATTGTACTTTTCCTGTGTGGCGATTCACAATTCTTGGAATGCATGCGATTCAAGAGTTTTTTCAGCTACGAAATGTCAAAGATCTTCGAATTGAATTCATGCCGAGTAGTGTGGTGAATTGCCCTGCTGATAACCAGTGTAGAGATGATCCCAGAATAGCTAGCTATAGGGCTAAGTGTCGAGACTATCGAGCAAAAACGTAATTGTTTAAATTACGCAAGTTGGGCGTTACGGGTATCGTAAATATCTTTCGCTAGCGAAAAGTGAGCCAGACCACAAGCGAAGGCCCAAAACCCAAAAGCTTTTCACCGTAAAAATTAACTCTCCCAAATCGGAGATTGAATGTAACCGCTGTGCGAACAATAATCCTCTTTGACAGATTCGCCGTAAGGGTATGGAAAGTGGGTTTTGGCAACAGAAGTTCCACAGTTCAACACAGAATTGGTAACAGCGGTTCAATGTGGACAATACTAACATACATTTTACTTTGTCATAGACCATGTCGACCCCTCTCAGCAACATCCTGACTACAGCCTAGCCCCTGTTCTAGGGGAAGCGACAATTTACGAAAGGGTTGCAGATTCTGGCAAACACCCAATAAAATAACTTGGTCGGGAACGTTACCGCGAGCGAATAGAAAATCGAATATAGCCTTGCTCGGGACTGCAGATACCATTCGATGGATAAGATATCGGGCCAGTGCAATACTTGCTTGCAGTGTTTAGTTCAAATATTTTATTGTTTATATGATATCTATCTAACTCGTCTTTCCGAGTTAGATGCCCATCTAAAGGATTGGTCCACAGTGGCCCAAAACAGGGATGAATGGAGGGAAGGAAGGGAGGCCTTTGCCCTGCAGTGGGACATTACAGGCTCATAACATAACATAACATGATATCTATACAATCGTAGAACTCCTTAGTATGCTCTTTCAAGACCAGTAAATTATATTACACATTTACTATTCCAGATAAAGCATAAAACATGATGAAACAAAGGACAAGGCTCTCTGAATCTGCTGTGTAAATGCAGTATTTTCCAAACCACTTAGGTACACAGACGAAAATGTGTTTCACCCCGCTAATTAGATTCCTTGCGTTTGATAGCACAATTAATCAAGCCTCAAGAATACCGCAATAAAGTACCTACCTATAAATGCCTTCAATCTATATTAACCAGCAATATCGCTTCTTAGCGATAAGGCCGCCCATTGTACATTGTTAGGTACTTAGTTTTTTCTTAAGTTGTTAATTGTATCGTATTTTAGTGTACAATAAAGAATTTTCATTCATTCATTCATTCAATATGGCAAAAAACAATTTACTTTCTAAAGGAATTAAAGCGAAAACAGTCTCAAGTGGGCGAAATATTCGATCGAGTGTGCGAAGCTTTCATGCAATTTTACAGGATTTTTTTAAGGTTAGGTAAAATCTTGCTTTTCTTTAATTTTGTTTTCCAAAGTTCACGCGCGCGAGATCTCAGTTCGGGACGAACTACCTACTAGTATATATCTTTTCGACCTATCTCCACCGGGCAATGACCTAGCTGGGACAAAAGTTAGATTAAACTCGAAAGAAGAACGCGCGCCGATTTAGTCTAGATTCTATTTTACCTATGTAGAACGAAAAGAAGGCCAATGCTTCGGCCATTCGCTTCGGTTGACGTCATTGATGCTGCGATGGAGTTAGCGTTTTCAATTCTGAACGATAAAGAGTTCACAAGAAGCCCATCGATAAGATTAATCGATTCATTAGCATTTGAGTGTAAGTTATTGCTTGTTCTGATTGTGAGACTTCAGATTAAATTCGTGTTTTGGTTAACAAAATTGCTCTATAACGCCAAGTTATGCCAGAACAATATACGGCGCCCACCAGGGACAGGTAACTTCGTCAGAAATCAAAACAGTCAAGAATCCGGTTACATTAGAATATTAATGAATACTCTCTGAATAAAATATTTCTGGTTGAACCGAGGACGTAAAGGTCAGTACTCAGTAGGGATGGAGCGATGGGAATGACTAAATGTGGAGAATGGGCATAGCTTCTATTTTTAGTTCACCCGCGACGGGACGCTGACGGTTTACAAGATATCTTTGGTTTGCCTGTTTCCAATTATCCAAAAAAACCTTTTATATTTCTAATTGAAAAAAAAACAAAGATTTATGTTTAAAGTAAAACAGTATCAGTAACATTACCTAGATTTGAATAGCTAAGAAAGAATTCAGAAACAAGTCACAACTATCTTAAAACTAAAGCAGTCTAACAAATTGTAGTCGCTGTTTCTCTGTAAGTTATTTGAAGCAGCTCTCAGTAAAATGCGTTTAAAATTTAGGCAGGCACGTACAGTGCGGTATTAAAGCTAATGGACTTTTAGGGGCGCTCACAATCTGTCAAGGCGAGCGAGGCGCAATGGCGAGTATAGCGGAGTGACACGTGTAATGAATTTTACATTTATGGTGTACACGATTGATGATGGGGTCTATCGGCGCCAAGTGCTCGCTCTCTACTCCTAAATCTAATTCAAATTTAGCGGTGAATTGAACTAAACGATGAAAGTGGCCATGTGAGAAAAGTATAAATTTTAAATCAAGTTAAAGCGAATTTACGCCACATCGCTTGCTCTGTATCTCCGTGAAAGTGAAATATCTTTCCATTGTATATTATCTGCAGTTACTTAATGAAAATTCTCACACTCATTTGTAGACGTTTAAAAGGAAAGGGAAATCAAATTATACTATTATTAGAACCAATCTAGAACCCCTGACATAATTCTCACATATCTATCGCTGACAAAGCGGTTAGCCTTGACAAGGTCGGCGCGGGCGCAGACCGGTCGTGATCGCAGGTGACAAATAATGTTCATTCATAGATTGTGGTTCGATCGTGTCACGTTTTATTTTCACTTTTGTATCGTACGGTGGCCGTATGCCATTGATCAAGCCGCGGCTGCTCTATTTTTTCTTGTTATACTTCCCCGGCTTTTTAGGTTATATCTATTGTATCGGTGATATCTTTATTGGTATGAATGTCCGTATTTCACATAATATGACATGATCAAGATGATCAAGTTTCCAAATCAGACATTATTTAAATCACACTAATGATATCTATCTTCGACTACGGCTTGGTACTAATGAAGCGAAATGTAAGAAATATCTCGAATCGGAATGGGACTGATGGAAATTTAATGAACCCGGCTTCAAAACGAAATTAAGATCCCAATATTTTCAATGATTGTGGAAATAATGCCGCAGTTGAACTTGGAAAATTTAAGGCTTCTTTCTATAAAAAAAAATTAAAATACTAACACGGCATGGTCTAAATTTTAGACTCTAAAATAAAAGGGTTAGACGAACTTACCATAAGTGAAGTTCTATCCTTATTATTTAATTTACTTATTCTGGAATGAGAATTTAATCATGTAGACGTAGGTAATTATATGAAGGTTTTTCATCCTCAACTAAAACTCATAAATACTACATATTTTATAACTGTAATAGTTAGATGACGGGAGGAATAATGACGAATACCGACGCAAACGCATCGCCTTCTATTGAAAAGGTCATGTGTAAATTCCACGTAGCGGTGTAGACGCATATTTGCCGTTCATCCATCGCGCACCTTCGAGAGTTCCCGAAGACTAAAGTAATCATAACGTATGACATTGAAATATCGATAATGAATGCGAAAAATTAAACGAGCACAAAACGAGCGATGGAAAGCGAACACACTATTATATCACACGTAGACCGTGAATGTGGGTGAAACACGTGATGACTTACAATCACGATAGGATTGTTCGGAAGGTCTTTGACTTCGCTTGTTGAGAATTCATGAGACCACACAATGCCGATAGTTGTAATAACTAAAGCAGCCACTTCCGACAAAAAAACCGAACCAACACCGTTTTTTATCGAATGTTTCTTTGGCGTTTCTTTTGATGTTCCTAATCAACATTCAACACACTTCTGATTTATTTTTACATTAAGCAATGAAAGTAAACTCGAGTCTGCATGATTATTTCTCAGGGATACGTATTTGACCTTGGCCTCATAGCTAGACTGTTACGTGAATTCGTTGGCAATGGTCGACGATCTTCTTAATACGACGGATTAGAATTCATTGATACCGGTGTGGATGCTGAGGATTAAAAACGAGTGTACCTCAAGTGTTGCTCAAACATTCAACTTCAGAGGTGTGGTTAAGCAGTTCTTAGGATTTCTCAATAATACAACACTCGGCAATTCAATTTACGTAAGAGATGTTAAAGTCAGTGTAGTAATACATTTATTTCAAGGTCCCAAACGCGAACCATATTAGAAGCTAATTATGTTAAGCAAGTTGATTGTAATCAAAACCTACTATAGCCTCAATAAAAACCAATAAATAAACCATTTTAGTATTTTACCTACTGAAATGAGTGATTTCAAGCTTACTGATAGTTTCGTCGTCGACGTTATTGGCTTCGTGGCCGAGTGGTCGATGGCAATCCGGCTAAAGGATGATCGCTTGAATCACGCGGGTTCGAATCCCGTCGAAGTCGTAACTTTTCGTAAGATTTTTCATTTTCATTTTCTAATCGTTTAAGAATATTACAGAGAACGTTGAGAACCCAGATCACACATCCAGTATTGTATGCAGGAACAACTGAACTGGGGCGGTCAAATAGCAGTTCGATAGCGTTTTGGACAAATATAGCTTCAACACATATATTTTTCTTACAATTCTACTTTCAATAAAAACGGAATAAAGGCAAAGAGATCATATTGATGGTTTTTCTATCAAAATTGCTAACAATTACATATAAATTAAAGTTTGTTTTTTTTTTATATTCATTTTCTACGCAATCATACAACTGTATTTGGATTTTTCAGTATTAGATTATATAATAATTGTACCTAAATATTTGTAACGTACAACTAAACTTTTATTGAACCCTGAATTATAATTGAGGTTATATTTGTTATCAAGAGGGGATCACGGAACACGATACAGGATCGGCCAGGCTCAGATTTCAACAGTCGTCGAGTGGAGTAGCTATCGACCTGTCTATTTATAATGCTACGCTGGTTCATCCTTGGCTATTTATTTTATTTTGACCCATAAATACGCAGTAACTGCTGTCTGAACGAGAGCATCTAATAGGTAATGAAAACTTGGGAGTAAGATTCAATGAAAATAATTTCTTTTTCACCTTTTGATTACAGAAAAATACATATCCAACTTTGTTGTACCTTTCGATCAAATTGAACAAACCCTAAGCAAAGTTTGACAGATATGAATAACTTTACCAGCTGGATTGTCTAAGTTCAAAGTAAAATACCCTGGTTTCCCTTTTAGTTCGAGCATATGGAGTAAGTTATATAAAATACGACAGCATTGTGATGGATGGTACATAAATCCTGGACAAAACACCTGCAAAATACATCGGGGAGGTAGTGTTGAGTGTTCTCTTAAATATTACAGTGGACCCGGTTTTGTGTAAAATGCCCGTTTTCCCTTTAAACGAGCATTGGGACCTGAAAACTTGGCGTAAGTTAAAGGAGTAAACGGTAAAACTTATAATGGTTCAGTATAGAACAGATGTCTTTAAATTAAACAAGAATATTCTAACATTTTCGTAGGCGGGTACAATATTAAATAATAGTAATAATTAAAAAAATCTTAATAATAGTTCACTGTAGCACAAGTAAGGCATCAGTAAGATAACAATAAATCAAAACGGCGGTAAAAGCTACGAGGTCGCGGTGATATTCAATTATTTGATTATTTATTGATTGGAATAGTTGATGACATTTGAAAGCAACTTTGGGCATTTAACTTAAGAGAGCGCCATATGCAAATTAGTCGTCGAAATCCTTATTTACCTCAGTATATGTGAAAGCTACGTCCTTCATATTTAGGGAAATTATACTTTGAACTTTTATCTTGCGTTATGGTTTTTTAGAAACACGATTGGTAAAAGTTTTCTCGATCATATATTTTTTTGAAAAATACTAGTTTTTCACACAGTTTGCTATTTATCTCAGGAACAGAACGCTATTTTTGTTGGTTTTATGTTTTGACAAATAGCCTAGAAGTATTTATTTAGTTCTGGTTTTTTAATTTTTCGATTGCTTGTTTAATTAACTTGTAATTAAATAAAAACTGTTTTTTCGCTATAAATTATGTTGCGTGTCTATCGTTCTGCGCTTCTCACTCACGAGTAAAAACATTATTCGCTCTCCCGCTCATTCCTCGGCGTTATGGCACACACTTAAAGCTCTCGTGCTTTGGCGCATATACTGAAACAATAACTACTAAAGGCTCATCCGCACCACGACACATGAGTTGTTATGAACATGAAATTAAAATAACCTTAATGATTAGAACTGTCTGAATTATTGATGACTTCCAGATTGCATGTGACGACACACACAGTAATTACATGCTTTGCGACTTGTGCACTGGTGCAGAAGCTTATGTGGTCATACTTGCACCACAACACAATAAAACAAATGGTAAAGCATCGCCCACGTTTATAAATTGCACTGTAGTTCCAACCTTCTAGTTTTATTACGCCACAGAACAGAAAATACAAGCGTTTTGTGGCAATAAACCAATTTACTGTTTTTTTTTTTCAAACTTTTCGACGTGGTTGGATATTATTGCTTCGTTGGTTTTAATATTGAAATTAGAAATACGCATGAAGCGAGGGAACCGAAAAGGCTTTAATATTCTATCTCTACATATAATAAAACTGTAACACGTCGATGTCTGTACATTTGAGATATTAATGAAAAACTAATATGGGTCTTTATTAGAGCAACAGAAGCAATCTGTCTGTAAGTATGTTTGTTCCCGCATCACGCAAAAACTACTGAATGTAATTGAATGCAGTTTTCACCGATGATGACGCCAGAGTTCTAACTTAATAAATAGGCGCCATTTTACCGCAAGTGCAAAAAATCAATGAAACAATTTTTAGATCCTTTTTGAAGGGGGTAGTCAGAGGTATGTCCAACCAAATACATACTGTAAGTTTACCCTTAAAGGGTTGCAAACACGCAAGCGAAGCCGCGCGGGTCTACTAGACTTTTATACAATCATACCGACGTAAGTAAAACCACTTGAAGAACTGAAATTAAGTAGAACTCTTCAAAGGATTCTTACAAAAAGCTGGTCCAGTTTTAATTTGCAAAAGTTTCAAAGAAAATGAATCGTACTCACAAACATCAGTATTAAATTAATCAGAAAATATTGCGGCAAAAATCTCAGTAATTTCCTTTGCTAAAGGAAACCGTTGTGGCCCTCGGCAGGAGACAAAGCCCTAATTACCGGGCGGGTTTTATAAAACGATTGATTGATGGTGCTAGGACCTCTATCAATTACAATCATCGATGTGAAACTGAGCGGCCACAGTGCACCTCATAGTTTAACCTATTTCAACCTTAGCATTAATTGGTTAAGCGGGACATGAGGAGACAGATCGTTAGTCTATCCTTAAGAAATGATTCGGAACTCACTGACCAAAAATAGTGCTATGGAACAGTTCTAGTAATGCTCAACTAGTTGAGCAGTAGGGAAGAAGCAAGATTAACGTATCCCAATTTCATTTTATCTTTTGTCATCTCTTACCATTACCTTTTGTCTTGAGTCAGTTTTAAAGTCTGATAAAAAGGGCACAGGACTTAAGAGTATAATATATGCTCTTGCTATTTCTGAGATATTTTATCTTTACTTTTGATCCCCTATTTATGTTACCATAAATAAGACTATTCATTTTCATAATTCATTTATTCAGTGTTTGTGAACCTAGGTAAATTACAGATGGTGGTATTAGCTTAGAGAACATCTAGATTCTGCTAGTATAGCATACAAACAGTCATTCTTAATTAATAAATAATAAAACAAAATCATTAATATAAAATATGTCAATTAAAATGCACACACAACACAACAATAAATTATATTTTAAAATGCATGTCAAAATTTATTCAATAATATTACGATCGCTTAGAAATTCATTAATAGTGTAATATGCTTTTCTTAGTAATATATCACACCATTGACTCTTAAACTCATTAGTTGACATTAAGCGAACAGTTTGAGGAATTTTGTTGTATATTGTCGGAGCCATACAAAATACACTATTACGGTACAACTTTGTTCTACACGGTATATGACGTAGATTGCCCTCCAAGCGGCTTCCAACTGCAAACCATTCAAATAGTTCAGGATTACATTTTACAAAAACTGCTACCTCGTACAGGTATATCGCCGGGAGTGTAAGCAGCTTTAGTTCAATGAAATGATTTTTACAGGTGTCTCGATTTGATAGACCACAAATTGCTCTAAGACAGCGTTTTTGTGCTTTGAAAACTTTAAGATAAAATGTTGAATTTCCCCAGAATATTGTTCCGTACCGTAAGATCGATGAGACATGACCATGATATGCAGTAAGCAAAGTCGACAAATTAGAAACCTTTCTTAACTTAAAAAGAGCATAAGAAAATTGCTTCAGTCGTTTTGTGATATTATCAATATGAAGTTTCCAATTTAGTTTATTATCGATGGTAAGTCCTAAGAATTTAGTAAAGCCTACTTCATTGACTCTAGTGCCATGGTAGTTTATATCAATGTCAAGTTTAGTATTATTTCTTTGCTTAAAATTCATAATAGATGTTTTTGTCAGATTAATGTTTAAGTTATTTGATGTCAACCAATTAATAGTAGATGTCAAAGTAGTGTTTATGTCAGATTCAAAATTGTGTAATTTATCATTAATAAATAGAATAGTACTGTCGTCAGCAAATAATGTTACGAAATGATTAGTTGCTTGAGGCAAGTCATTGATGTACACTAAAAATAAAAGTGGCCCTAGGACGCTTCCTTGGGGAACACCATGGGATATTAGCTTGGCACATGATTTGTATGAGGTATCAGTATGCGTTTCTTTACATATTTTATTAATTTGGGTCACCTGTCTTCTATTACTCAGGTAAGATTTAATCAGGCTATTTGCCGTACCTCTGACACCGTAAATATCTAACTTATGCATAAGCGTATCATGATTTACATGGTCGAATGCTTTGGTCATATCCATGTACAATGCAATTACCGTTTTATTTATGTCCCTATGTTTAAATACCTGGTTCAGAAAATCATAAATGGCTTTGTTTATTGATCGACCTTGTCTAAACCCATACTGATGATTGCTTAAAACTTTCCTATGTTCTAAGTAGTTGTAGAGTTTATGGTATATAACTTTTTCAATAATCTTAGAAAAGACTGGAATGAGAGCTATTGGTCTGTAATTTCCCATTTCATCTCGTGATCCTTTTTTGTGTAAAGGTTTAATTATTGTAAGTTTAAGTATATTTGGGAAAATACCTTGTTCTAAACATTTATTTACTATGTGACAAAAGATGGGTGAAATGAAGAATGCTACATCTTTAATTATTTTCGTGGAAATGCCGTCAAAGCCAACACTGTTTGTATTTTTTAATGAGATAATTAATTTAAGAATGTCTTGAGGTACCACAGGAGTCAAGAACATAGAATTAGATGTATTATAATTAATATTATATGAAATATTATTACGTTGGTCAAAATTCTTTACAATGTCAATAAAATAATTATTAAATTCATTTGCCATGTCAATCGGATTAGAGATATTATTACCGTTACTGTTTTTCAATTTACTAATATTTTCACGAGGTTGGTTGTTATTAAATGAATATTTGTTTATAATATTCCACGTGGCCTTAGACTTGTTTGCCGCTCTGTTTATGTAGTATTCATTTTGTGACTTTTGTGTTAATTTGATAACTTTATTGAATCTTTTAGTGTATTCCATGAAAATTTCTTTATTAGACGTGTTACGACAGAGTCGGTATTTCCATAACAGAGTACGTTTTTTCTTGCAACACAGTTTAATACCTTTTGAGATCCATTTTGGTTTTCTCTGTGTTGGAATTTTTAACTTTACTACCGGAAAGCATAAGTTGTAAAACAGAACGAAAGTGTCATGAAATAACTTAAATGCCAAGTCAGCGTCATTAGTAGTTGCAACGTCTTGAAAAGATAGGTTATTTCTTGGCTAAATGCGTGGCAAAAGCCGGCGAAGCCAAAATAAAGAAGAAGAAGAAGATAGGTTACTGATACATTCCTTAAATTTATTTCGATTATCGTCACAGTAGTCACGAGTAAGAGTATACCAGTGTTTCAGAATGCAGGTTTTTTTGACAGGAACCCGAACTAACTGAGCTAAATGATCAGACAGGGCAAGGTCTACTATTTCACCACTTGTGCCTGAAACATTATGAGCTATATTATCTATGCCTTTATTGACTATAAACATGTATACTTTTAGTGTAATGAAATTTTTTGAATAAATTATTATTATTATTATATTATTATTATAAAGTAATACTGCATTTTTGTTGTGCGTATTAAATGCGTTTTATTTGTACAATAATTAACAGTCACGAAATTACACTACCATCGCGTAAGCTTATATTGCTTTCTGCCGCTGTATTTGGAATGCATTATTAAATTCTATTCTATTATGTTCTCCAAAACTAAGCTGAACATTCCGTAGGCCTCGAAATGTTTTGCAGTTGGTCATGGTCACATTCTTGGGCTCCCAGTATGCAAATAGGACGCAATTGTATTAAAACGACACACATTCCCCTCGGCGGGTTTTCAGTGGCAACATCTAAAGTAATGAAGTGATCTATCACAATATTATGTTGACTCAAGTATTTTAAGATTCTGTTCAAATATGGTTTTTGTCGTAAGTAATAGTTAAACATCACCTGCTCACAAAAGCTACAAAAAAAAATAAGCTCTAAAAAGTTGTAACAGTACTTACCTAAAACAACCTCACTCAAAAGCCTCTTAGAAAGTCCCATTCCCCGAATCCTGAGGCCTCAGGAAATCGAATTAAAATCGAAAGGATCCGAATCAAAGTCTTATTTCGCCTCCATTCGTTTTGTTTAACAGCGAAATATTGCCGTTCAAATATTTTCGAGACACGAGCATAAATCATTTGTGTTCAAATGTTGATTTTACGGTTCATTGAGTATTTTGTAACGTTTTCTTAGAGGCGCACAATAGCTTATGCCTGTTGCTAGCGGGTAAGTCTTCTGAATAGGTTGCTAAGGAAAACATTATCATTATTCGTAGTTGGGTAATAACTCCTATTCTCTACTCTCCAGTAGAGTTTGGATTGTATAACATATAAGCCAAGTGAAAATCCTTTTTCAAATAAGAATAAAGAAAATAAATACCTTCCATTTGAGCAGTGTTCTAATTATCAACATTTCAATCAATAAGGAACATGCTGGGGTTACTCACCGGTGGTTACACCCTATTAAAGATCTCTTCTCTATCTCTCGGTTTGCTTACCGACTGATTTGATATTACTTTTGCACAAGTATGTTAAACGTCTAACTACAGCAAGAAAAATCACAGATAGAATATAAATTGACTGTGAGTCTTAAAATCAAATTGTTATAAACTGTTATTAACTTTAGGAAGTGCCCTTTCGTCCTTGACAATTCATAGGCACACTTCCTTATAAGAATAGAATAGAATAGAATAGAATGTCTTTATTTGCTTGAAACAGGTACAAACATGATGTTAGTTCGAAATTGTATGGTTCCATTGTTCCGCTATATAGGTTAATAGCATGCAAAATTAAAACTTATAACTAATTAGGTACATTGAGGTAAGAATTTTAACATACACTTTTTGATTAGGTACCTTATTATTATCTAAGATTTAAATAGTCATTTACCGTGTAAAACCCTTGATATAGCAACCAGGCACGCAACATATATTTAAATTTTTTGAAGGGTTGTTCTTTGATGGAATTTGGTAGTTTATTATAGATTTTTATACTCATATAAAAACAGTTTTTCTAAAGAACAGTTCTCGGGGTGAATTCATTCACTAGACGCTCTCCGTTTCTAGTGTTTCGTGGGTATATTTCGTTAGCCTTTTTAAATAATACTATATGTTGTTTAACGAAACATGCTGTTTGGTAGATGTAAAGACATGGAAGAGATAATATTTTTAACTTTTGGAACATTGGTTTGCAAGAATCCAACGGTCCTATGCTGCAAATTGCTCGCACACACTTTTTCTGTGCTATAAAAACTTTATTAAAATCCGTACTAAAACCCCAAATTATCAGCCCGTATCTAAGGACGGAGTCAACATAACCGTAGTATGCCATCAAGGCCGTCTCTTGGTTGACTGTTTGTTTGAGCCTGCTCAGGACGTATACAAATCTATTAATTTTTTTACACACTTTGTCTACATGTTCCTTCCAGTTCAGCTGTTTATCAATTATTATGCCTAAAAATGTCACAAAGTCTGGTCTATTTAATTTATGATTATTATAAGTTATGTTCATGTCAGTTATTCCATTAAAATTTAAATAATTTGTTTTACTAAGATTTGCATTTAAATTATTTATGTCAAGCCATTTTACAATAGAGTCAATAGTATTTTTAATGTCATTTATGTGTTGAAAATTTCGATCAGAGCTTTTTGTAGTATCGGAAGTCACAATAACAGATATGTCATCAGCGAATAAAATTGAATTATGGGATGTCACTTCCGTAATGTCATTTATGTAAAATAAAAATAATAGAGGACCCAAAACGCTACCTTGGGGTACCCCAAACCTGTTGTTTATAAACTTAGACTGAAATTTCTGCACTTCTTTCTGTTTATTTATGCTCATAATCTCAACACACTGTTCTCTGTCAAAAAGATAGCTTTCGAGCCAGTCGAATGCTCGTCCTCTAACCCCGTAATAATTTAGTTTATGGAGTAGTAATTCATGTGAGACAAAATCGAAAGCTTTGGACATGTCGAAGAATAAAACTGTTGTCATAAACTTCCTATCAATACTCTTTACAATATTGCTAATAAGATTAAAAGACGCTAATGTTGTTGATTTGTTTTTCTGAAAACCGTTTTGCTGTTCTTTTATAATTCCATGCTTAGTACTGAAGTCGTAGAGCCGATTATGCATCGCCTTCTCGTAGATTTTGGATATAATAGGTACCATTGCTATAGGTCGATAATTTTCACGTTGGTCCTTGTTACCCTTTTTGAATAAAGGCTTTATGATCGACTTTTTTAAACAGCGAGGAAAAACACCGTTTAAGAAAGACATGTTAATTAAATGCGCTATAACATCACTAAGCTCATTCTTTGCCGTTTTTATTACTCTAGTTGCAATACCATCGTCTCCTTCAGCATTAGTATTATTAAGTGATGTAATAATATTTATCACTTCTGTGGATGAAACTGGCTTAAGAAAGATGGTCCCATATACTTCTTTAGTTTTTAGCATATGTTGCCTTGGTTTCAGATAGTTTGCATTTTCATTATTTGTAGTTTCGATAAAGTAATTGTTGAAAGAGTTTGCAATATCCATTGGGTCTGTGATGTGTTGATCACCAATCGTCAGTTCTTTTACGCATTCTGGCAGTTTGGATGATTTTCCTTTAATAACAGTCCATGCAGTTTTACATTTATTGTGGCTTTTCCTAAGAAGCTCGCAATTTCTAGTTTTTTGAGAATGAATAATACACCTCTTTAAAATTTTTGCGTAATTATGATAATTCTTCTTTGAGTTTTGTGTTTTGTCCTTATAAAATTTAAACCGTAATGCCCTTTTGGTCCTAGTACTTATCCGTAAGCCTTTAGTGATCCACTGAGCTCTTTTTTTAGATTCAATTCTTATGCGTTCTATTGGGAAACACAACTGACAAAGCAATTGTATAATTCCTTGAAATTTGAGAAGAGCTGAATTTGAATCATTGTCCTCATATACATCACTAAAAGATAGGTTTGAGATATGCTTGCGAAATATTTCTATATTTTCATTAGTATATATTTTTCTTTGAATGTACCATGAGACTATGGGAGTATGCTTATTCATAACCTTAAAACACAGAAGTTGAGCCATTTCATGATCAGATAAGCCCAGAGGCAATACATAACCAACTGCATTATCTATATTACTTATAATATGATCAAGGCATGCATTTCGTCTCGTGGGGCTAGATATAAAAAGTTGAAGTGAGTAATTTTGTAAAATATTGGTAAAAGCAATAGTGTCTTTATCAAGTATTAATGTGTTTATATTTAAATCGCCAGCTATAATGATTTTATATTGGTTTTTCTGTTTAGTTATCGATTGTAATAATAAATTAAATTTGTCAAAAAACGTATTGATATTAGATCTTGGTGTTCTATAAATGCATATAATTATTAATTTATGGTTGGTTAACTTCAAACCACAACATTCGAAAACATCTGGTTGTGCCTGAGAATTCAGGTTGAGATCTTTAAAATCAAGACCTTTTTTTAACAGAATACACACTCCGTTTCTCTTTTTATTTCTCGAGTAAAACGTCGCTAAATCATAGTTTTGGACACTGAGATTCTGTTCACTACCTGACTTTAAAAAGGTCTCGGATAAGCATATGACATCCGGATCTTTTCCCATACTTTTTAAATCTAAGATAGCGAATTCCAATAATTCACGTTTTGCGAGTACACTTGCAATGTTCTGGTGTAGAATTCTAAATTCTGAGCCTTTATGAACGAAAAAACTCTTCTGGTCTCGCAATGTCCGATGAAACTATACCCATATTTTTTATAACTGAGTTTTTCTGAACATTAGATTTACGAAAATAGTATGGTATAGTGCCTTTAGTTGCTTCATCATTAGCCTTACTTTTCTGTTTAGATTCAATCAGTTTCCTATTAATTTTATCAAAATAATATTCAATGGTTCCTTTCTTTTTGTCATTAAATTTTACAGTGGTATTCTTTTTGGTACATGTCATGGATCTTTTGGGTTTCGTAATAAATTGTAAGTATTTGTTTTTATAGTCATAATGGTCGATTGCCATATTAATTTTTTTGCATAAATTATCAAATCCAGCAGTATTTGTATCATCAAATTTATCACTTGGGGATGCAAAAGTACAGTTGCTAAACTTATTTGCTATTAGTCTTATGGTGTTATTTAGTTTCCCTTCGTTCAGAAAATTATTTTTACTTATCCCTAAAGCTATAACTATAACATTTAAATTTGACATGCTCTTTAAAATATGACTAAGTTCAATAGACAGGTCTCTCGGGTTGTCATCATGTTCACCGAGTGACACAATAACTTTATCACATTTTTTAGGTTTGTACATACATATAGTTTTGCAGATTTCTTCTGACGTAGCATGTGGTTTTACAAAAGATGTTATTTTATATTTGTCATATGGATTATTTTCTCGGGATCTTGACAGTGCGGTTGATAATCCTACACACTGTGAGCCACCAAAAATATATATGTGTTTAGTTGTATTCTCCTCCGTTTCTCTTGTGTTCTTTTGACTTTTGGGTGTTGCTGTATTTTTTCCTTTTATTTCTTGTCCATCTGTGTTGAGTGTTTCATCGATCATTGGCGTTGAGATTTCGGGTGAAGAAACTTTCATTGTGGACTTTTCAGTGGGTTGCGTACGACTGGTCATCTCAGTAGGAACAAGAAGTTGTTGTACATCTTGGTCCGGGTCTTGTTGCCTTTTTGTATTCTTCTTCGGCGTATCAGTTTTCATAAGAAAATTTCGTCTTTTGGGACTATTGACTGGTTCCATTAGTACTTGCTTGAGTCGCTTAATTGATGTTTCATTTTCTTTAATCCGTTTTTGTAAATTGTAGTTTTCTGCGTTTAATCTCTCCACTTCCTGATGAGCTTTCGCAAGTTCCATAGTTAGGTTTTTTATCTCCTCCGCATGCTCCTCTTCTTTATCGTAATAGTGAGTTGATAAGTCTGGTAGGCTATGTAAATTTGAGGCTTCTAGACTTGATAGTATTGAATTATCCTCCTCTGAGTTGTGTGAAGAAGTGTCCACAACAGATACCTTATTATGTCTTCTGCGTGTAATGGGTGCGGTTATCTTTTGTTCGATTATAGAAGGTGTTTTCTTCATTGACCTAGAAGGTTGGGTCTCACACTCCACTGGCTCTAAGCACGATCGGCATTGCCAGTCATCTTTATGAGTCTTTGTCATATTATAAAATCTCTGTGAACTGATACTTTGACATTCAATATCATAGTGGAGATTGCACTTCGCACATTTTAGGAAATTTCGGTCCTTAATTGTCTTTTTGCATTTTTGACAGGAAATATTTTTTTTCCTTGTCGTTGTATTGGAATGCATTATGTTATTCAATAACAAACAATCCAAACACAAAATTTACTCCAGAAACAAAAATAATTAGGTGCAAAAATATTTTCTTGGTGTGAGGATTTGATCCTGCACTCGTCACTTTTCTCTATTCTAGCCGTACGCACGGACCGCTCGACCAAAGATAGCTTAAAGTGCAGCGGCGAAATTAAGCATCATAAAAGGCAAAGATTCAACAAATGTTTATTGTGACTCATGTCAGAAATGCCAACTCATGCACCGACGAGGGTATTTTACCAATCACTTCCACTGCACAGCTAGATTTTGCAAAGTATTTTTATGGATTGTCCCAAGTTCCCGCTGATTATTTGGCGAGATAACGTTACCACTTATATTTTGTGCACTGTTTAACACTTTGACGTACGTATACTTAATAAAACTCAATAAAACTATTTTTAATTAATTATTTAACACGGAGCTAGTCTTTACTCGACAGCGAGCGCCATCTATCCCATATATAATCAGTTACGTCAGCATCCCCGGAGATGAGCGAGTGCAGCGACGCGACGGGAACAATCTGCAGACAATAGCGCTCGTAACACAATCACGGAAGCGACAGCGGAGATGTTGCGAGACAGTTTATTGGTTGAATATTGTATTGGAGCTGGCCTTGGACGGCCTTGAAGTTCAATGAACCAGCGTGTATCAGATATAGGTCGGAATGAATACGATAAATTAATAAATATTAGGGGAAGATAGATAGAAGATAGATAGATAGAAAATACTTTATTGCACACCATTAACAGATAAAAAAAACATTATGAACAATAAAACACTTAAATTACTATGATATACAAACGGCGGTCTTATCGCTAAAAAGCGATCTCTACCAGACAACCTGAGGATGGATATGGACAGATTAGAAGATAATATGGGGCATAACTAAGTATATATAGTATTATAATATAAACCTTAAATATATTTAAATAAGGTGCATTTATTAAATAAAAAATAAACAAACATAATAAACCAATATAAGCAGGCACACACACATCTACCTTCACATTACATAAATATACCTACATGTATATAATATACAATGGAAAAAATAAAAGATAATGAATAGAACTTAATAGAAAAAATATTACCATAACAAATACAATATATTAGTACGAAATGGGTTTATGACAAGTCAGCGACAACAAGACAAATAGTGTTCCTTCAACATTGATTTAAATAAAAAGATAGATTTTGCTCGTCTGATAGGAACAGGCAATTCGTTCCATAAAGAAACAGCCTGCACTGAAAAAGAGTTGTTATAGTAAGAAGAGGAGTGAATAGGAGTTTTAAGTTGAAGAGTGTCAGAGGAGCGTAAGGGACGAGAGTGAGAATCGTGGAGAAATTGAAATCGTTCTTTTAGATAAGGTGGGGAGCAAGAGTTAAATAATATATTGTATAATAAGGCAAGGAGGTGAGAGTTACGACGAAGCCGAATAGGTAACCACTTCAGCTTACTACGGAACTCAGAAACATGGTCGTATTTGCGAAGGCCAAACACGAACCGTATACCTAAGTTTTGCAATCGCTCAAGTTTATTGAGTTGCTGCTCAGTTACATCTAAATAACATGTATCAGCATAATCAAGAATAGGAAGCAGGAGAGACTGGGCAAGCGAAATTTTGGTAGCAATCGGTAGAAAGTTCCGCAGTCTCCTTAGAGAACCCATAGATGCAAACATTCTACGGCTGATTTCGGATAGTTGTGGTCCCCATGACAGTTGCCTGTCAATGAGAACACCCAAATTTTTCACCGTTTCACTTTGCCCTATATGCGTGCCATCAAAGACGACCTGAGGAAGACTAGTCCAGTCAATTTTAGTCACCATACGAGAGCCACCAACGACAATGACCTGGGTTTTGGCAGGATTAACACTAATACCATATGATTTACCCCATTCCAAAATATGGCACAGATCATTATTAATTATATGAATTGCTTGTGATAGCTCATCAACTGAAGCTTGCGTGTAAATTTGGAGATCATCTGCATAGAGGTGGTACGATGAAGTTAGTTTTTGAGAAATTGAATTTATAAAAATTGAGAAAAGAAGAGGTGATAAAACGCCGCCCTGAGGTACGCCAGCAGATACATTACACCACGATGAAAAAACATCATCAATGCATATACGCTGCCGACGCCCGTGCAGGTAACTATGAAACCAATCAATCACTGTTGGAGATATGTTAAGAGAGCGTAGGATACGTAAGAGGATGTCAAAATCAACATTATTGAAGGCATTACTAAAATCTAATAGTGATAATACAGTAACTTGTCCTTTTTCCATGCCGTCACGTATGTCATCAGTAATTTTTACCAACGCTGACACTGTACTGTGACCAGGACGGAAACCAGATTGAAAGGGATTAAGGAGTTGGTTTCTGGATAAGAAAAGACTGAGTTGCTGGTGAACAAGACGCTCCAGAACTTTAGACAAAAAAGGAAGAATGGATATGGGACGGAAGTCAGTAAAAGAGGTTGGAATTGATTTTTTTGGGAGAGGAATAACTTGAGCTTCTTTCCAAAGAGTAGGAAACACACAAGAAGAAATAGAAAAGTTAAGGAGGTAACAAATAATAGGGACGATTTGGTCAAGGATAGGAGTTATCATATTGCGACTAATACTATCGCTACCGACAGCCTTAGACGAAATAGATGCAATGCTCTTCTTAACATCACAATCAGTGATTTGATTTAAAGTAAAACTTGTGTCAGGCAATGGAATAGATGAAATTTCAAGTAAAGTGTTTGATTTGATATTTGAATCAAAAATAGGAGAAGAGGTGAAATGTTGATTTAACAAATTTATATCTATATTCTGAGGGAACTTATCTTGCTGACGCGATTTTCCAATACCTAAGGACCGTAAAAACTTCCAAACCTTAGCAGGTTCAGTTGTTAAGTCCTCTACTGAATTATGAATATAACGGCGTTGTGCGTCACGACACGCTCTATTACAGAGATTCCGACACTTCATATACTTTTTCTTATTGTGATCAGAGTTGTTTGATTTGAGTTTTGCCTTAGCTACAAGTTTTTTGTGCATAAGTGATCTCAAATCAGGTGTTATCCAGGGTGCTGGAAGATGCTTCAACTTGATTTCTCTAAGTGGTGCATGTTTGTCGTACAAGTCAATAATGGTATTGTTAAAAAAAAGTAACTTGCCATCTATTGTAGGTTCATCAGCAAGTGGAGACCAATCAATAGCATCAGCATCATCCCGCAGATTTACCAAATCTATACCACCAAAATTCCGCTGCAGAATAATTTTGGGCTTGGCTTTAGGAGGACGAAAGTTATAGGATACATAAATAAGATCATGGTAAGAGAAAGCACCTGCAGCACATTGACCATGCTTGGACACGTGAGCAGGAGAAGACACAAGAATAAGATCCAGAAGGGATGGAATAGAATGGGGATAGAAATGTGTAGCTGACATTGGTAGAATTGAAAGATTGCAAGACCTCACTAACGATTCCAGAGACGAAGAACGATGGTCTTTCTTTAAAAGGCAGGTATTAAAATCACCCATGATAATTGTATGATCATAGGAGGAAGCAAAATTTTCAAGGAGTGTTTCAAAAGAGAGAAAGTAGTTTATGCTGGAGGAAGGACAATAAAACACTCCTAGAAGAACCTTGACTTTTAAAAGACATATTTCCACAAGAAGATGTTCCCCCGCGTTAGGTGGAGGTGGTTGTGCTGATTGACTGATAACAGTAAAAGGAATATGATCACGGAGATAAATGGCAACACCCCCACCAACCACTCCAACGCGGTCATTGCGAATTAGCTGGAATCCAGGCAGAGAGTACGAAATAGAAGAAAGACAAGGTTTGAACCAGGATTCCGAAATTAATAATGCATGTATATTTTTATTTGAAAAGGAGGCTAACAGATCTGGATAGTGTGCAGGGATGCTTTGTGCATTTATATGTAGAACATTGAGGTTTTTAGGGACATTAGACACAAAAGAATCAATGGAATCTGACAATGAAGGAACACTACTAAAACTATCATCACTGGTCAGACTAGAATCAGAGAAAGAAACAAATTCATCACTTTCTGAAGTCCCATCAAGAGACATTCAGATGGTATAAATAAATATTACACAATAAAATAAATTAATACCTAAATAAAATATAGGTATTTATAAATGAAATATGGTAATATGTAGGTACTTAATATATATCTAAATAAGAACAGTTAAGAAAATAATAATTATATATATATATATAATTATATATATATATACAAATCTATAGATAAGAATATGATTTTAAATAAATAAGTTCAAAAACAAAAATTGAGTTCGCTAAATATCCACCCGCCAGTAGTGTCTTACTAGTACAAATATAACTGAAACATAAAACCAACACTGCAATAAAACAAAAATAAAAGAAAAAGCAAATCAAACAAAAAATTAAAACAAATTAGAAATAACTTTAGAGTTTTTTTTAAGTTATTGAGCAAATAACCGATCATCCGGCCCAGGAAACAAAGACAAAATATCTTTTAATTTAGCTTTAAATGAAATGTCAACGTCATTATACATCAGTCTGACAGCGACAGTCAGATGATATTATAGTAAGTCTGTGCACACAGGAAAATAAACAAAAATAAAAGAGGGTTGGATTGAGTTTAACTTAGAAAGGAGGGTGTTTAAAGAATCGAATGACTTACAATGCTCAGATGATCGGAAATCAAAAATAAAGAAGCAATAATTATGATACAACACAACACAACACAGTTGAGCGAGAGAATCCACATCATCTTCGGGTCGCTGCAATACGCTTCGGCTTTGCGACATCCTTCGCAGCAGGCCTCGGGACTTCGACTTGTACCTCAGTCTCGATACTTGCGAGGTCTGCAACGCACAAAATCCGATGCCGCACGCCATCCGCACCCAGGACAAACACAACGCCATCCATAGTCCAGCACCGTGAAATGCCGAAGCGTTCGCGCGCAGCCATGAAGGCATTGTGTCTAGATTTTGTCAAAAACTCAGACAATGTTATGCCGGTCCCCTTTAGATTCGATTTGGCAGTCCATATCTTGCTCCGCACAGACTCATCGCAAAACTTGATAAGGATAGGCCGAGTTCGATCGGAAGTGCCACCACGACCCATCCGATGACAGCGGCTGATGTCATTGTTAGAGAAACCACTCAGCTTGAGGCGTTCAACCACCAACTTTACAGCAACCTGAGAGAGGTTCTCCTTGGGCTGCTCAGCAACACCATGAACCAAAAGTATCTTGCGTCGTCCTCTCATTTCAAGATTGTCAAGATGCTTGGCCAAACATTCAATTTGAAGCTGCAATGCCTGTAATGCTCCAGTAACAAAAGTCTTGAAGTCTGCATATTCTGAAGCAAGGCCGGCTATAGTGGAAGGAGCATTCTTCTGCAAACCAGTCTCAAACTGTGTCATCCTCTGGCTGAACAACTTCATCATATCAGTCATAGAGTTTTTGATATCCTCCATCTTAGTGTGTGTTGTGTAGTGCTCAGATGAAAAATCCAATCTCCAATTTTGTGCAGTGTAGATGTTATGTAATGGTAGGAAAACACTTCCTGGCTGGTATGTACAGTTACTTTAATTGATCTATCATTAAACGTTATAAACAAACAAGTTTATCTATTTAATTTAATAAATAATCAAAAGTTAGAAGTGTGTGGAGTTTCACATCTACCCCCAAAAAAAGATACCTACGCAAGAGATTTTACTAGGTATTCATCTCTAGTATCAAACCAGCACAGTGCAATTACTAAGTTTTTATAACTTTTCCTCTAAGTTCTGAATAAAAAGCTAGAGGAAAAAATCTACATAAATTTTCCAAGTTACATAGTCGTAACAAGTTGGCCCACCTACTTATTTGATTACTATAATAGCCATTTAGCCATAAACGTTATACAGACATGGTATAAAATCAAAGAATTCGGGCACGCCACGTTATTTCGGAAGTTAACCAACAATTATCGTGAGCTACGTCGATATATGAAGGCGTGGCCGAAGACCGATTTACCTGTCAATGGGCACATAATGTAAAACCTTTCCTATTATAAGAGCAATGTTTAGTTTTTAGTCTGTGGGAGGACACGCTTGCTTCAAGCGGCCTATTTAAAACTTTTCATGTCAGGTGCTCCACTTGGGAGGCAACGAGAAATCGCGAGTCTTTTTAAAAGACGATTAAATTTTAACTGGCTGCGAAGAGAATTCGTGTCAAGAGATATTTCGCCACAACAACCAACAAAGAATTAATAAGGCACAACATAATGAAAGCAATCAAACTCCGCCCGTACAAAGACGTCTTAAATGAGTTTGAATATGAAGTCTCTCTGTACACTCTAAAGAGGCATAAATGCTCATTCATCACAAAAGCATTACATCGAAATTGAGCCAAATATAGGCACTTACAAGGGAAATTGCCTCTTGTCTCTGTGGGGTAAGGTGTGAATTAGAATACGAAGGGGTCCGCGGTTTTTGATTGTCTTAACGACCTTGCCCCCTGCACTGAACGAGCTTTAATCGATACCTGATTGTTGATGGAAAGACTTTCTTTTCAATATATTTAAGTTTGAATATCAACGCTGTGAAACTAAGAAATTACGGTATTAGCAGAATGGAAAATGAGTATCACATGGTTCGGTCGGTGTACATTGCAAATTAGAGAATGTCCCATCAATTCATCTGATTGGTACATCCAGGTGTAATTAATATTACATTGCGCGTGTGACGTTCAAATTACTGTTCGTATGGATAGGCCCTATTTCACGATAGAAAGCCGGTGCGATCTAACAACACAAAATATAGCGCGAGAGGGACAATTTAAATCAAGATAGATTTTCCTTTTTGAATCCAAGTTTTGAGTGAAATAACGATAAACTTACATGAAACAGATTTCTAGATTCAAACTTAAAATTTATATAATTTACGCTATTGGAAATAATATTGAATTATTAGAATAATATTACATGCCAACGATGATTTATCAACGGTTCAGATCGAGCTAATTCATATTTGATTGTAAGTCGCTTAGCCCACAGTCCATACACGCGTAAATTATTAACAGGGCAACCGGCTATGGGTTCCGGGGTAAAATATGGCTGAACTGGATAAGTGTTTGGAGGTGAAGCATTATGAGTATCCCTTTCGGAATTTATGCTCGTTATTTCCAAAAGGCCAATAAGGAAAGGATTCCCAAGTAAAAACCTTTTTGGGTAACAAGAAATTGGCGATTGAAAGTGTAGTCAAAACAAATGTTAGGTAGGCTCAGCCCACAAAAACCTATGACGAATATGTTGCCGTCAACGCTACGATCTTTTTAAGATCTTGGTAATAATATTGTAAGCAAGAGCTTCAACAACGTCGCTCAGCAGATAATCAGCGCGCGACGGCTATTCCCTTTCATGACGTTCACTCGGCTACTGTTACATACGCGGCGCGCCTGGTGACACACTTGCCTAGCTTCTGTTGGGTTAGGTAATGGTTACCACGCTTTTAGTCTAGAGTTCACTAACACTTCTGAAAACAGCTGAGTTAAAGATGGCCGCATGTAATTTTGTTGAAATTATGCAGTATTCATTACGACAATTCATAATATATTTTACTAATTAAATCTGAGAGTTAGTCAGTATGTTTGTTTTATTTAGGCCTGTAGATATCCACTTAGGCCTTGAGTATTAAGGAACCTATGACGATGTCCAAAGAAATAGTCAGAGGCGAAACCGTATAGGTACGAGTACGACATTTGTGCATAATTTAAGAGTAGGAAGCTTAGATACTTAATAATAGAATGAATCTGCACCGAGTTGGTTTATTACAATATCATAATTGTTCATAATGCAGTTTGGTAAGTATTAGTCAAAATGGACTTGCCCTGCATGATTGATGAACTGAGTTCAAACTGATGTTATGAGTAAAACTGGAGCAGTCACAGAATGAGGAGCATTTAGCAGTTGTTCTTCTTCAGTTGTTCTTCAACTTTTTTTTAGACATTATAATAGTACACATACAGTCATATCTTACGTGTGTTATATGTATAAAAAAAAGTTGAAGAACAACAGAAGAAGTAACGTGTTAAAGTCTCGTCCGTTAGATAAAGCCAACATTTCGATTTAACCCAGACTCTAATCTGTTTAAGAGGGAGAGACTCCTGGCATTTAATCTGAGCGGTTCACTTTCTAAATCCCGTTTTCAATATTGCCTAGGTGCCGTTTCTAATTGAATTCATACATGAATGGCATACAGCTGAATGGGGTGTAGGCAGCATGACAGAAGCTGTCCAGTCACGCCCTGATAGGCGCAGGCCTAGCCAACAATGAGGCGCCACGTCACGCCTGATTTGCCTCAAATCATAGCTAGACCCACGGTTTTTAACTTAAGATGTGAATACATTTGTGCCTTGTTGTTGGTATGTGTTAATGTGATTGGATGTTTAAACTAATTGTAGAAGCAATGACACTTAATTGCACATCAAAAATAAGTTACACTCATGTTTTAAGTGTCTTGTCTATCTCCCGAATACTGGAACATTATTTGGGAGCGTATTAATTAACCATTTAGAGCGCTCTTAATTGTCATATATATTTGTATAGAAAAATCTCAAATAATGTCAAAGATAAGCACCACTTACATTAAGTAGAGTTTCAGGACGCTAATTAAAAGCTAAAACTTATTTGGGCGTAAACTCACTATAGTCATTTTAAAGAAAAAAACTGGCAGTGATGTGCTTATTTTCAATATATACATTTGACTTATTGTTACAGATTTCAAACAGTTTACGAGCAGTCAGTCAATGGAAGTAAATTATTCATTTCGCTTATGTAAAGTTTTAATCACAATTTCATTCTCCAACAGCTATTGACTGCATTACTAGCTAGTGGCTAACCACGCGTATCTTCTCACGAGCACAATACTTAGCGTGTTATTGTGAATTGTTAAATAACATTAATGCATCTGTTGCTGTGCTTTACTCGTCGAGTTTTATTTGGACTTTATTCCCCTAGCGCATGTTTATTTCAAAGTCGTTGAAAGGTTGTATAGATGGAAATTGTACAGAATCTAAAAAACCGGTCGAATTACGGAATTATGTGGTCTTGTCTCTGTCATATCAGTTTTAAATCTAGTCTGAACGTAGTATCACTAGGGCTTAGAAAGTTAAAATATTTAAAAGAAAACGATGAAGAGTAAACATGATTATCAGCCTAAAGTGTGAAGGCATAGTCATAGTTTATTTAGCGTGTTTGTTTTCAACATAACTCCTCATATTTCCGCAGTTTCTCTTACGTAATTTCACCTGTTTCGTGCGCGCGTGAATATTTAGACACATAACGTGCTCGCGGTCGTCGGAAACGTCTGCCCTAATCCGGTACAAAGTGCGTCTCTTTGTGTTGGAGACCTTATCGTAAATTCCAGTTTTTATTAGGTTTGTAACTGACTGGCAAGACACAAGATGGGTTATTTACTTGCCTAGACCGTCTGCCGACAAAACTTAGACGTTTTTTTTATGCATGTCCATCAAACGTATTTCTATCAAGCATCAAAATAAGTATCAGAAAGAACATTCTTATAACATAATCAGTGCCTACAAACATATCTGTACAAATGTATCCGCAAGGTGCTCAATTGTTATTGCGACATAACTGAAGCGCTCGTGGCGAAGCTTGCTAAGACGTTCTTGATAGATCGTCGAAGTTAAGCAACATTCTGAGCGGTCGCTATTTGGATGGGTGACCGCAAGTGGCATTTTCATCTGAGCGCTTCCGTGCTTCGGAGGGCACGTTAAATTGTCGGTCTCGGCTTTTAAAGTCGTTAAGCCATGACGGAGGCCTTTAGGCGGCCTAAAAACTCCGTCACCAGAGTTGGCCACTTGCTCATACGAACGAACGAACGATTGCGAATAGCGGTCACCTGTCAATGTTCCAATCGCTTAGAACGTCGCTATTCACAGACTATCTACAAGAACAACGAAGCAAGCTAAACTACGAGCATTTCGTCAATGGAGCACACTGAGATGTAGTAAACAGTGGCGGTTGCGTGATATGAATCTCACATAGAAGCCCTACGGCATTAAGCAATAATCGCATCAATAGAAAGTGGTTAAAAGGTAAAGCCTACTCGTGTGCTGGAATTGAGCCAGCTAGGTAAATATATCTTAGAAGACATTTTAATTGTGACGTAATTTGATGATTCGACGCAGTGGGGGAAAACAAGACAGGGACACCATATCATAGGATAACTACCACTTCTGGGTAGAATCCATGATGACAAGATTATGTTTCTTGTAATTTTTTGTTTCTTGTTTTTAATAATAGAAACATATGAGTATTACACCGTAGTTTTCATCGTAAATTGTCCCACACTATGTTATACCAACACACAGATATTCATTAGGTAATTACAGTGATAAGCCAAGCTCGCCTTGGCTCTAGACAGTTATCAAGGTCAACTTACGACGGTATACCCCTCATTAACATTATCTACAACCATATTTTTTCTTCGTTTTCTATGTAATTAACTTGTAACTGGGATACTATATATATAATTTGCAAGTCATTAATTACGAGATTCTCGTAATGAAGTTGAATTGTTAAATAAGATGTTAGTAGTAAGATGTTATGGAAATTGACGGTTTGCCGAAATATTGCTACCGAGGCGGATCTGTGATATGGCGGGGATTCGAGACACCGAAGCAACCAGCACGGAGCTTAAAAGACATTGCGAATTGGTGGAATGGAAATCGATATGGTCTGATCGGCTTGGTTGCATTCGTTCTGCATCTTTAGAACAATTTATGCGTAACCTAGCGAAAGGCGTTTGTTTTATCAGATTTGTATTTTTAAGCAGTATTGAAGTGACCTTGCTAGCGCATGTAGTGTAGTGCAATCTATTGCAAAGAGATAACGTATTATTTAAAGAAAAAAACACGATTTCGACGAAACTGCTGATAAATGCTTTTGGATCAACATAATATTTCAAGACTTATTCACGTTTAAATCATAAACAACTGATCCCAGTCGAAACAAGACAGCGACAATTATAACAACTTCAATAACCTCAAATTTCCGAATACCTGTAAATCATGACGGAGTGTTTTGACGTTAATCAGCATTCAAGAGAGTCGCAAACGCTTGTCTTGCTTGCGCAAATATTTGTCGCAACAAGAATCACGAAAATGACATCGTAAAAGCATAGGCATTTGTTTTGATTTATTACAAGATGGGTGCATCAAGTCCGTGGTCAAGGCGATACAGACGACAATTTAATTTGATTACACCCAATTTGCGTTGAGCGTAGACGTAGGAGAAAATAATTTAAGGCTCACACATAACTGAAAGAAATCATGTGGATAGATGAATACAATCATAAATCAAATTATGGCCTGGTGTCACTACCATTGATTTTTACCATTAATGGTACTAGTGACACCTAGCGATATAAAGTCGCAAAGAAAATCTCACCGATAATGGACGGCTCTTTAATCGCATTCCTTGTTCATCACAGCACATTAGAGTATTAAAAATACTTAGTGCGTGTTTAAAAATAGCGGGAACATTAAAAGTCTGGAGGCGATTCGGTTCATTTGCGTCGAAAACAGATCCGGATATCTGCTGTGGGATAACCGGATATGTAGCAGATTGGAAGTCAACTGTTGATTAAAATACGAGGAAATTGCTGATTCATTGACAAATATATTGCTTGTTTCATTGTGACGTTTGTCGTGTGGATTTTCCGACCATTTGATTTGTGGACAGGTAACGTGCACACACGTGCGCATAAAGGGGTTGAAGTGATGTTAAATAAACAGTGTGGGGAATGGATTTGGTATGCAAAGTAAAAGGCCAAGAGTTTTAATATTCGGACCAAGAAACAACGAATCACGCAAAAAACAAGGATGTTTACGAATGATTTCCAAAGCGCAGACAATCAAATAGATCTTTCGGCATTCAAATATCTAAAGGGGTAGTCAAAGCTCATTCAAATACAATTGGATCATTTAGATTCTAAATGATCCAATTATGTATTAGGATCATTTAGAATCTAAATTTTAGAAGTAACTTTAGTGACTACAGCTTTAAACTAAAATGCGAAAGATTGTGAGTATGGATGTGGATGTGTGTGTGTGTGTGGATGGATGTAGAATGTTTGTTACTCTTTCACGCAAAAACTACTAAACGGATTTGGCTGAAAATTGGCATAATATATACTTACATAGTTAATGACCTGGAATAACATATAGGCTACTTTTTATCCAGGTAGCTACCACGGGGAGGAAAGCTTAGAAATATATAAAAACATAATAATGTGTTAAGGTTCAATAAGGTGTGTGCTGTAGGAGAAAAACATACTTAAGTGATGCATAGTCTACTTTTTATCTACAAGAAATCTAGGAAGGGTCTATGACATCAATATGGTTAACATTCAATACAAAAATCACCTGGAGAGTGCATGAAATAAATTTAACAACATACAATAACATTGCCCATGAATGCTGCCTGCAATGGAGATATTTATATAATATAAGTAATGAAATCAGTTATCACTTATCAATTATGTCATTTACTCATTTGATAACACTGACATAATCCACCAGTTAATGGTTCTTGAACTTGAATTGCATTTTAATAGAAGTAACTGTTGACAAGCAAGTGTTCATCACATTATTCTTTACATCTGAAAAAGTTTGATGATTACTTAAGAATCTGCATGATTTGTATTCAATCAATCAATCAATCATTTTATATATTTTTTTATTTATTAATGTATAGTAGAGTATGTGGACCCAACTTATGGTTACACAAGTAAATGTGATGTAGAGCCAGGGACATTACTGAGGCCGCAAGAATACAATTTTTGCAAATCCAAAATGAGTTCCATAATATTGTACACAATTTTTTATTTTTTCTTAATAACCTACTGTGTACCACTGCTGGGCAAAGCTCTCCCCCAAAATTCTCCACTGATCCCTGTCTTTGGCGATCTATTGTACGATAATATGATTTTTTTAATCAAACATGCAATTAGGTAATGAAAACACCTGACTGAGTTGATAAAGATTTGCTCTTATTAACAAATATTAAACACAATTGATAAATTAAAGTATTTTAGGCTTTTTATCAGCATTTAAAGTAAATCATGATTATAATGTCCAATAACTATGTGCAGTCTGAAGTCTCTGAAGGCTTGCAGAAATACTTAACTTAAATAACTAACTTTTTATATTGACATACCTAATGAACATGATAGATGCTATAGGCAGTTAAATATTATTGTACCTAATTTGTCAGTTAGACTTGATAGACATTTCGCAGTGCAGTTCCAGTGGTTGGGCATTTATTGCAGTCTTTTCCTTGACCCACTCTCAGTTACTAGTATCATTTCTTAGGTAGGTATTACTAAGAGTAGGCGGTTGACTGACCTATAGTTTTATTGTAAGAATGATCATAAAGATCTTAAAGATAGTCCCATGATAATCTTAAAGTATCTGTCTTAAGTCTTTGACAGATACTAGTCTAACTGTATAGATGGAGTCTTATGGTCTTATTCATAAAGATTTGTCAATTTAATATAGATTTAATGAATGTTTTTTTCTTGTTACTCTTCTGTCAATGAAATGAGTGGCAATAGATTTTAATATCCGTTTTAGCTAAAGTAGGTTTACTGAACCAATGTAATGTATGAGGGGGTAAGACTAAGAGCTAGTGTTGTACTAAATTGGCATTTAAGAGATGGTGTACATACCTATATGTTTTGGAGAATGGAGAAGGCTTTGCTTTTACTTGTATAAAGATAAAAAAGATAATTGAAGATTGGAATCCACTGCTGGACCAATGATATTTTAAAAAAATGATGAATGATGATCAACTAACTTTTTAATACAATCCATCATGGTAAATCAAAAGACGACCTCTGTGGCGCAGTGAATAAAAGCCCACCTGAGATGTGGAGGTTGCGGGTTCGATCCCCGCTTTGGGACAAATGTTTGCATGATCTGCAAATATTATGTCTCAAGTCTGGGTGTTTTCAATGTATAATGTATGATATATTTACAAAAAAAAATAGAGTATTATCAGTCATTTGGTTACCATAACACAAGCATTATATTGCTTAGCTTGGGATTAGAGGATGTTTGTATGGAATGTCCAGATTTCTAAAAAATTATAATTATTTTTGATAACATTCCGAAACGATTAGTCAAGCTTATCTAATCTAAACAACCCAAATAGCAATAAAAGCTATCACCGAAGACTAGTTTCTTGAGGAGTGCCTTGACAACAACCGTCAAGAAAACTGACCTGAGGTAAGTTGGCCGCGATCTGGCGATGGAGCGAGTCCCGCTCCTTCTCGACCTCCTTGAGGCGCAGCTCGGAGTCCCCGAGGCGCTCCTGCGTCTCCCGCAGGCTCTCCACCAACTTGTCTCGCTCGTCCAGCATAGACACCATCAACTGCTCGAAGTTAGCATCCTCTCCGGACAACTGCGAGCTCCTCTGGCTGATACTGTCCTCCGATATCGTGGGCATCACGTCGCACATCATATTCCACATTTTAATTTAACATCAAACCAGAATACCTAACGTACACGACACCGAAAAAGCACTTTGATCACCGTTCTATTACATAGGTTCCGGCACAAACGTTACCTAAATCTAGCGCATGTAACGCAAGAAATTAAATTCACATTGTAAAAATATTCGTCCAAGAGTTTAGTCAACAATTTGGGATACATTCTAGTCCGCTAATTGGATAGACACACCTAAAAAATTTTACTCCTACGATTCCATACTATCATGGCTCAAGCGGCATGTCTGCCATCTTGGAATGGAACGTCAATCAGAGGCAAAGATAAAAAAGCTTAAACTATGCAGTATCAGATAGGACAGACAGACAGATTACATTTTTATACCTTTACATTAATTTTTAATTACTTCAAAATTAGAAACATTTTAGGAATTAATCAGGTCTGAAGCGGCGCATGTACATGTACAGCTTGGCAAAAAAGTCTTGAATCGGAACTATTTTTTTTGTTTAAGACAACATTCTCAAAATAATGACGTAGGTACATTGAGATGTATTATAGAGCCACAATCAGACAAATAAAATGTAAACGCCAAAACTCTGCGCACACTACGTAGTGCGCAGAGTTTTTCTTTTTTGCGTGCAAGCGACATTGAGCATTAAAACAAACGACATAACGTCTACATTCAAATGTCAAATGTCATTGTAGAACGTTGAATTTGCACGCACATTTTTTGAGTGTTGTCAGCTATTAGATTGTGACTCTTTAATACATCTCAATGCGTAGGTATCATCATTTTTATGTAGTAGTAAACATAGATGACAAATTCTCAAATTAATAGCTTGGAGCGGTCAAACGGTGATATAAATACGCAATAGTGAAAAATAATGAATAAAACTGTTGTACAGTGGCGCCCCCATTATTTTCTACTCTTTCTTGCCAAGCTGTAGGTACCTACCTACATTTCATAGTAATTTTCATTTCAGTTAAGTCATGTTTATGTTGATGGAAAATAAAAACTTTTTCCATTTTATTCTATTCTACATTTTATAGAATTCGCTTACGACTCCTATTTATATAGGTACATAAACTCGTTTATAGCACAGGGCTGATTAGAGTGGCGTTTGAGTGAGGAGGCATATACCCAGCAGTGGGCTATCATTTTGCTGCCAATGATGATGATAATATGCTATTTACATAAATAAGTTATTTATAATAGAGTATAATATATGTAGGTAAGTGGTTCTATTAAAATTTGTAAATCAACCAAACTGTGGGAGTTTTATCAAAGTGCCTAGAGCTGACTACTAGGAATCTAGCCAGTGGCCTGGCTCATGCCGCTTACATTTTGTAAGTTGTAAAGTTGCCAGACAATTTGAGGCAAATGTGGTTCTGTTACATATCTGTTTTGTACACAGTCTTTGGTCACTACACTACTCACTACTTGCCACTTGAGTCTTATCGCATAGTACCAATAGAGGTCGCTAGCAACGAATGAATGAGCCAATTTTTTTGCGCACTCGCAATACAACTTTTTATATACCAAAGTATTTGATATTTGATTAGTAAAAAATCCTGCAATGTCATCATAAAAGACTAGCTCTTTTCAGTACATGCTTACTGTATTTGTTTGAGACTTACTAATAAAAAAAATATTTGGTGGTTTAAATTAACTTCCAAAATAAAAAAAAAAACAAGCATTCTGACTCTGCCAAAGTCAGTGTGTTTATTTTGTCAATGTCACAATTTATTACTTTGTCATGTTAGTCTACAGTCAGAACAGAGCGAGCGGAGCGGAGCGTGTCTGTTTATTTTTTTCTGAAAACGCTTGATTGGTAGTGGTCGTCGTTTTCAAAATAGTAAAATTCATTTTCATTATTAGACCTTAGTTTATTTAAACAAGAAAGCTCTTTAAAGTTCAAGTAATAATAGTAAGAATAAAATTACATAGAGTTTGGATGTGTATTCGCACATTACGTGCTTTTATCTTTGACATCAACAAATGCCGAAGAAAAAAGGGCAAAAGAAAAACATTCCCAAAGGTTAGTGGATCTGAATGTATTTCAAGTCTCTTGTTGACATAGTCCATCCTAACATCAATGTTGATTATGTAACTACGTTATTGATTTCATAATAATTGATTGCCAATAATTGCCGCCACACAAACGATTGTAGTTCATAAAAAATTTGAGTAATGCTCTAAGTCTTGACCGGTTGGATTTAAAAAGTGTTCGGCTAATTATTAACCTTGTGAACTCTCATTCCAGATTTTACTATAAACGACTGCGCTAACGCTCCTAAGCCGGTGGGTCGGGTTAAGAAGTCCACTGCCAACGAGACTGCCGTCGCTGACATTCCTTGGGATCAGGTGCCGGAGGATGCTTTTGACCATTTTGACATTGTTGAAGAAGTCAATGAAGATGGAACCAAGAATTTTATCTACAAGAAAAAGAGCTCTAAATCGGAGTCTGACAACATAGAACAACGCCCGGGTATTGTTTACCCAGAGATTGTGTGGTATCAAATATCTAAATACATAAAACCAGAAGACATCGGTAAATTTGCCGGCATAAATAAAACTACTTATGCAATTACAAGAAAGAATTCGTTTTGGAAAGCTATTTACAAGAGATACTGTGAGAACAATCCAAAGTTACCAGACCGTTTGAAGATAGAGAATAGTTACAGAAACTATGGGCTAAGGCAGCGGGTGATAAGAGCTTTGTACCACACATATGATGTGTTCATTCAACAAGTGTTCCAACAATCATTCCACGATTGTAAACCACATGAGCTGGTCCGCAGGAGATGTGTTAATGTATGGTTCTGTAAAGGAGCATCACACTGGTCTATATTCTTCAAGTTTAAAAAACAACGGCCCATAGCTATAAATGCAAATATTGACATTATTGAAGAGCTTGGGAGGATAGATGCTAATCCGGAAGAGAGCTCTCAAGTTTTGGAGGTACCTATCAATACTTTTGCTGTACCTGAACAAACATTTTATGCTAGCTGATTTAGCCAGTTTAAAATGTGTACTTATTTCACTATACTTTTTACAAACACTAACTGGGGTATTTCCCTAAATTTGCTTAATTTATGCAAAGTACAAAAAATAGATAGTCATGTATAACTTCCATGATTCCTTATCTACAGTTGAATCTAAAATGATAATTTTATAATCTAGCACACAATTTTGAATTGACATAAGTCTTATTTGTCAGATATTTGTTCCGAGTCTGGTTGTTTTTCTATTTATAATATGTATGTACATATTTACAAAAAAAAATGTATCTTCTTTGTAGTATTATATATCAGTCATCTGGCCACCATAACAAAAGCATTAAGTTGCATAGCTTGGGACTAGGTGACACCGTGTAAAGTGTCCAAGGATATTTATATTATATTTAATATTTACATCAATATAGCAGGAAACTACATGTTTATTTTAGAAGTATGCATTCTCTTAGCCCTGTGGCCTATGTGGGCTTTATTTTTCTATACAAAAAATATTTTGTTGTACAACTAGGATTTTAATGAAATTAGAGGCACTATCCTAACCAACCAAAAAGCTCTCACTGTAATTTGTTATTCATAGTCTTCCTTAAAATATGTTGCAATCTCTTTTCATATGAATAACAGGATAAATATTATTGATTAATAATATGAATAGTAAGGATATTGTGTAAGCAATGTCTTTATGGCCGATTCGCACACGCAAAGGGATGCCTATTCCCAGCAGTGGGTGAAATGGGCTGTGGAATATAATTTATTTGTTTATATTAACTTTTCCTTTTTCAGGTGACCTGCCAAAACTTCAATGCCGTCCCCCCACTGATGGGCATGACTCTATCCTCCGTGAGCATGTTGCTCTCTCAAGGATTCCGGCACCACAGGATGCATCTCGGCTTCAACACCGGCCACTATGCTGTCTCCAAAGACATTCTTCCCGAGTGCACAGTGGTCTTAGACACTGTTAAGAACATTATGGTGTTTGATTGGTGGCATCCAAAGTACCCACATTTTGACAACAAATTACCTTGGAATATGGGAGATGAGGAGGCATTACCAGTACTTAAGAAAGATTTTTTCTCAACACCTGCGAAGGTGTAGATTTAAGATAAGAGAAATATATTTTTAAATGTTTGTTTTGTTTTATTAACTCATTGTTTATTAACATTTTCATTTTGGTTATATCTTTTGCAGAATTGAGAAAAAATTATCAGTATTTGAAACCATTTTCCTGTTGAATTAAAAATGGAAAAATTTATAAGAGAATATAAAAAGAATTACGTAAGTTCTGTTCTTTATTTTAATCGCGAAATATTTAGAAGCAATCAAAGTTTTCACTTTCAAAACTATTATGATAAAATCACATCATTATTCTATGTGTGTTCATATATGCATACAAGACTGGACCTTGTTTCAAGGTTGTTTACATACCGACTAATACATTCGGTTACTACGCGATACTGTGTAAATAATATCCTACTTTTTTCGAAGATATAAGTAGTCAGTTATCTTACCTACTGATTGATATGACCTCTATCGTGAATTGAATTGACCCAGACCTCAGTTTGGGTCAAATAGTAGGTAAAGATAAAGCAACCATTTATGGACAAACTTGTCTATCACATCGTTTAGCTAACTTTAGTTGAACAGTTGTGTTTGTGTCGTGTTTCGCCTTGAAGATGTTTTTAAAATGTGTGGTCTTCGCCTGCGCTGTTGTGGTAAGTATTACTGGTTTTCTAATAATATGTTCTGATATTTATAAATGTCAATTTAAGTTAAAAAATGAGTATAATTTGTTAGCAATAATTAATATCTACGGTTCTAAGATAGAATTCTGTTGACAGTTTGCGCACATTAGCTGAATTGAACAGGTTCATGATGTTGAACCTGTTCAATTCATGATATGTTTATTTTCTCTGAAAAGGCCTGTGGCCTCTTTTATAGTCGAGTTTGCGTTTCTAGCTGTGCGGCCTCCTAAGAGTAGCTAGCGGGGGGGAAGGTAGGGCATGATAATGCCCGAAATGCATGTTTTGACGATACGCATAAAACTCGTAGATGGGATCTGACTTGTGCTTTCCCAGGCCTTTCGTCTTAGTCTAACTCTGGGCGATTGTGGGTAGAAAAAATGTTGTAACTCTTCGTGTTTTGAGGTGCTCTTGTAATTGTTGGTTGGAACAGGCATTAGAATCACCTAGCATGTAAAACGATACTTAAGTGATCCTTGAGGTCCTACAAGAATAAATGATTTTTCTTTCTTTCTTTCTTGGTTCTGGTTTTATCTCCCGGTTTGAAACTTGTGGCCTCATACAAACTTGGTTACAGGCTTGTCTAGCTATACCGCAGCCCGGTGCCAAAGCGGATAGTCAACCGGCCGCTAAGCCACAGGCGTCAGTCAAGCCGCCCGCCCCCGCCCCCCCTGTTGCGCCAACAGTCGCTGCACCGGCGCCGCCACAAGTCTTCTGTGGTGAGACACCTAACAACGTGATTTGAGTATACCTTTACCTACTGTGTCATACTACTACTCAAAGGTACCTTTAATAAATATCCTTGGACATTCCACACGACGTCATCTAGTCCCAAGCTAAGCAATTTAGTGCTTGTGTTATGGTAACCAGATGACTGATAAACTACATAGATACATTTTTTTTTGTAAATACATACATGTTATACATAGAAAACAACCAGACACGAAACAAATATTTGCAGATCATACAAACATTTGTCCCGTAGCGGGGATCGAAACCGCAACCTCTGCGTCTCAGGTGGGCTTTCGCCCACTGTGCCACAAAGGTCGTCACCTTTTTTACCTACTTACTGTGTCATACTACTACTAAAAGGACATATTCCATCGTGGAAACGTCATTTCTGGAAGGCATGACACAATGAAATTGGTGAAATTCTTTTGGATTTACTCTTTTCTTTATTTTTAGGTTTTCTTGTGCTTGGAGAACCCAAAGGTGGTAAATAGTGCGGTCATCAAGAAATGCGGCAGGTCGCAGTTGTCTGAGGTGACTTCTAACACATATAAATGTGCTTACTTAATTTACTCTCACTTACGTAGGTATACTATTTGCTATTACATTACTGACAGGCATTTAGGAAACATTTATAAAATGTTTTCTAAATTATACCAATATAATAATAATGCCAATATTGGCTGTACATCTGTATATTCCATTGTAATACATAGCAAAAAGCCGGTATTGTGCTACCAAAGCTTGCAAAAATATATTAATTGATAAAAAAATAAGTAAATTGGTGACATTTTGGAGAAAGCCCAGGTCAGAAGTACCCTAAACCGGAGAGCGTGTATGAAGAATGTGATGTGAGACGGAATGAGGCGAAAGAGGTGTGTCAGGATCGTAGCAAGTGGAGATCCGTCCTCTGGCTACCCCCATGGGAAAGAGGCGTGATTTTATGTATGTATGTATGTAAAGTTAGAAGCTTGTTCCTAAAAGATAGACAGTAGATTGTCAAACTCTAAGATCAACTTGTCCAGTATGCTGTTATTTTCCACGAATAATCTACAAATCGTTTTCAGTGTGACAAGGTGAAGTGCATATTCCGTGAATCGGGATGGTCTACTGCCTCCTCCACGAAGGACGACATTGTCAACAAGAAGCAGCTGACAGAGTACTATAACCAGTTCGCTGCTGAGAACCCAGCGTGGTCACCTGCTGTACAGCATTTGAAGGTATGTTTTTATTTATACTGTTAAAACCTGTAGTAATTTATACTAAGTTTAAAAGTAAGTACCTTGTAGAAAGTAAAGGCTATTTTTTATGTTTAGAAATGAAAAACAATAGTTATGATAGGTACTGATACATGTAATTAATACTACTTAAGTAATTGGTAGGTAATTGCATTATTGTTATTGTATAGTATCTAGGTACTACGTACTACTATTTCCTCAAACATTGTGGTGTCCCAACGGGGCTCTTGTTGCGGCCAAACCTAATTTTTAAGACCTTATGTACCAACTTGAAACAATGAATAAATGAATATGAATAATTTCCTCGTAGGCTGCTTGTCTGGACAAGGATTTGCCGGCGCAAGGAGCTACCCAGAACTGCGCTGCGTTTGATGTCTTCCACTGCATCCAGACCAGCTTCTTGAGGGTAAGATGATCTATTTCTATAGGTATAGTATACCTAGATAGTCCGGCCGTGCATCAATGGACTTTTCGCGTCGAAAAATGTATGTATGTATGGGGACTCCCTTTTCCGCATTTAGACTCAAGGGCGGTCCTTTATGCGTGGGGATGACCTGGCTCACTAGTAGTGAAGCCAGCCTAGCTCCTCCCAGAAGCACAGAAGTTTCCTGGGGTCTTCACAGGCTTCGAGGAGCGACCTCGGATTGTTGAGGATTTGTTGCCGTTGAGCCGCTACGCCCACGCATGCCAGGACTACGTGGGCCGCTGATTCTTCTTCGATTAGACATCCTCTGCAGAGTGGGCGGTCCGTGATACCGATGTTGTACAGATGTTTGTTAAGGGGGCAGTGTCCTGTGAGTGTCCCTATGATTATTTTGAGGTCTTTTCTTTGGAGGTTCATCAGGCGACGTGTCAGTCGTGGTATGGCCGCTGGTATCGCTGCTCTAGACTGTCTGCAGTCCGTCGCCCGTATCCATCGATCGTTATGTAGGTTTTGGGTGTGTTGTCGTGTCCAGGTTCGTAGCTGGGAGAACGGCAGAGGCAGGAATGGGGCCGGGCCTTCCACTTGTGTTTCCGAGCCCCTTCTGGCTAGTTCGTCTGCGGCGTCGTTTCCCAGTGATCCGCTATGTCCCTTGATCCATTGAAGAGTTACTCTGTTCTTTGCGGCAATACTCTCAAGGGCAAGGTGACATTCGTGTATGAGCCTGGAGTTGCACTTTTGGCTCTCCAGTGCTCTTAGGGTTGCTGTGCTATCAGAGAGTATTCGTATTCCGTAGTCTTCTATCCTTCTCCTTTTGATAGCCGTGGCAGCTTCGGTTATGGCCACACATTCGCATTGGAAAATGGAACTGTGTGGGCCCAGTGTCATTGATATGTTGATGTTGAGATCCAGTGAGTGTACTCCGGCTCCTGTTCCCATATTTGTCTTCGATCCGTCAGTGTATATCCGGACTTCATTGTTTCCTGACTGATCGCTGTGGTTTTCATGTGTCTGTATTTTGTAGTGTTTATGGGATATTGATTGTCCGGGGATCTTATCGCACGGGGCGCATATAAGCGGTTCGTGTGATATGGCTCTGTCCAGAATACATGCATGAGAGCTCCTTGTGTTCCCCCATAGGTTCAGATGTTTGAGTCTGATAGCGGCCAATGTCGCTTCCTGTTGTATGTATAGGTCGAGTGGGACAAGGCCTAGAATAATCTCCATGGCCGTTGTCGGTGTTGTCCTCATGCAGCCAGTTATTGCAGAGCATGCCAGTCTCTGGAAGCGTTGCAATCTGGTGGCCGCAGTGTTGAGTTCAGTTCTTTTCCACCAAACGATAGCACCATAAGTCAGTGTCGGTCTTATTACGGCTGTATATAGCCATGTGGTTATTTTTGGTGTCAGCCCCCATGTTTTCCCGAGCATTCTGCTGCATTGGAAGAATGTTGTGCATGCTCTTTGTAATTTGTAGTCAAGGTGTTTATTCCATAGCAATTTACTGTCCAGTATGACTCCTAGGTACTTGACTTCGTGTGTTAGTTTAAGCTCAGTGTTGAAAAGCTTGGGGAGTCTTAAGTTGCCCAAGGTTCTCTTATGTGTGAACATTATGAGTTCGGTTTTTGTAGGGTTTACTGATAAGCCATGGCTGGTACACCATGTTTCAACTGTTTTGAGGGCTGTTCTCATCGTGTCGCATAGTGTGCTCTCGAAACAGCCAGTCGTCAGGATGGCAAGATCGTCAGCGTAGCCTACGGTAACGAGTCCGCTGCCATTAAGTTTGCGGATGAGCTCGTCGACTACTATGTTCCAGAGTAGGGGTGAGAGGACGCCGCCCTGGGGGCAGCCTCTTGCAACTATTCCTCTTGTCGTCTTGTTCACTGTGAGCTGAATTGCTCTGTATTTGAGCATGTTGTTTATCCAGTCAGCTAGCGTTGGCGCGACCCCGTATCTTTCCAGTGCTAGGTTTATGCTGCTGAATGTTGTTTTGTCGAACGCACCTTCAATGTCTATGAATGTGCCTAGTGTAGATTGTTTTGCTGATAATCCGCCTCCGATCCGTGAGACTACGCAGTGGAGAGCGGATTCTGTCGATTTGCCTGGGCTGTAGGCATGTTGGTTGGGGTGTAGTGGTTTGTGTAGGAGAGTGTTACCTCTGATTTCCCTATCACATAGCCTCTCAAGGGTCTTCAGGAGGAACGACGTTAGACTGATTGGCCGGAATGATTTTGCCAGTGTATAGTCGCTCCTGCCCGGTTTCGGTAAAAACACTACCTTCACTTCCCTCCATTTCTCGGGTATGTAGCGATGGGCAATGCATCCTCTAAAAATACTCACTAAGTGGTCGACTAGTGGTGCACTGCACCATCTCAGCAGGCCCGGGAATATTCCATCCAGGCCTGGTGACTTGAAGGGAAGGAAGCTGTTGATTGCCCAGAGTACCTTCTCTCTGGTGACAAGGTTTTGGGCTACATTCCAGTCTTGGTTGTTTGCTGTCCTGTCACTGCGCCACATCCACTCATGAGATGCTGATATTTGGCACCCAGGAAAGTGAGTCGCCAGCAGTAATTCGCTGGTTTCTTCGTCTGTCTTTGTGTAGGTGTTATCGGGTTTTTTAAGGTGTCCAATTGTTCGTTCAGGTTCGCTTGATAAAATGCCTTTTATTTTAGCGGCCTGGTTGGTGTTTTCGATGTTTGTACAGAAGCGTTTCCAGCATTCCAGCCTCCGTAAGCGTATGCGTTTTTTGAAAGTTGCTTTTATTGTCTGGTATTTTTCCCAGTCTCTGTTTTGTCTGGTGTTGATAGCTCTGTTGAAGGATTTCCTCACTTTGCATCGTAGTCTCTGCAGTTCAGGATTCCACCATCGACGGGTCGCTCCACCCCCCGGTGTCGCAAGGGGGCAAGACTGTTCAAAGCTATGGGTTAGAATGTTTGTTATATTGTCTACGTAGTTGTCAATGTCGTGTTCCTCTAAGGCGCTAGAGGGCGCTCCTACAGCTGCAAGAGCAGTTTCGACAATCTTAACGTATTTCTGTTTGTTAGTCTTACGGGGTACACGTCTCGGAGTTGGCTTTGGGATGCTTATGTTTACGTTAAACCGTATCCATCTGTGGTCCGAGCAAGAGGCTTCATCCGAGACGTGCCAGTCCGAGACGGAATTTTTTATTACCTCAGATGATAGGGTGAGGTCAATTATAGTCCGCGATCTGGAGGTGACGTAGGTGGGTTCAGAACCTATATTGAGTAGTGTTAGATTAGTAGTGAAAAGATAATTTACCAGCTCTTCTCCACGGGTGTTAGTGTCGGTGCTGCTCCACAGAGTGTGGTGCGCGTTGGAGTCCGTGCCGATGATCAGCTCAAGCTTCTCTCTCTCACAGTACTCGACGAGTGATGCTAACTCGCTTGAAGGTATGTCCTCGTCGCCTGGTAGGTAGACAGACGCCAGGACAATATCGCGCAGAGTTTGGTCGGGTGCTGTAGAGATCTTAACAGCTGTAAGGTCTCTGTAACAGAATTCGGTTATTAGTGTTGTTTTGAGGTGTTTGGGGGTAATTATGCAAGTTCTGGGATTGCTTACGGTGCTGCTAGTAGTAAGCTTCCATCCAGTATTGCGGAGACCACATATCCTGCCTTCTCGGATCCACGGCTCCTGGATCAGGGCTATGGTCGCTGTGTTTTCCTCCAGCACTCTGCGTAGGGAAGCCGTTGCAGTGATGCTGTGCTGGAGGTTGGCTTGTATGGTTTTGAGGGGTTCACGACGCTCTGAGAGGGGAGGAGTTGAGACAGCTGTCGCTGCCCTCACTCCCCTCAACGTCGAGAAAGTACTCCTCTTGTCGGGGTGTGGATGGAGGCTCGTCGATCGTGTCCGATCGGACAGGCTCCGGATTTACGGTCTCCCTCTCTGGACTTGGGGCGGCCGGTTTTGGTTGGGCGGTGTGGTCTGGCGTCTTGGAGGTTTTGGGTGCGTCCTCCAGGATCCTCACGTAGATGCTCCCAAAGATCCATTTGAGACGCCGTTCCTGACCCCGTAGTTTGTCGACGTCAGACTCTGGTATACGCAGGAGCAGGTATATGCCGGGTGTCTCCGCTTCGGCCTGCTTCTCTGCTTTTACGAGAGTCCACGATTCGATGCTCAGTGTAGTGTTCTGCAGGGTTAGTGCGCGACGAATAGTGTTGATCTCCATATCGAGCTCCGGCACGAGGAGACCACACAGTATTCGTCGCTGGAGTCGAAAAATGTAAGTATATGCATGCACTTTATTACGAGCTTTAAACGGTGAAAGAAAACATCGTGAGGAAACCCGCGGCTAGTCAGCCCCACACGTATTGACCATTGTCTTTCCTGTGGATATGGCCGGCTAAACTGAGAGGATGGTTTAGGTGCTGGGCAAGCCTATCATCCATCTCAACAATGTCCCAGGCACTACAGTGTCTCGTTAAGTGTAGGCAAAAGCTTGCCTCCTGACTCTGTATAAATCATCTAGTAAAGATGTAAAGGCCTGAGTTTTAGTTTAGTAAGATGGTCGAACGTGCAAATCTGTGTAAGTAACTACCGTTCCGATTTAAAAAATTGCTTCTGCAATTGAGAGGTTAATTAATTGGCGTATTAAACTTTCTTGTTTAAAGTCAACTATTTAAACTCCTGTTGCATCTTTCAGAACGCATCGCCCTCCCAATGGCGCGATACACCAGAGTGTGCGTACCCTCGCACTTATTCCGCGTTTTGCCCCATCTGCCCCTCCTCGTGCTTCGCCGCCCAGGTGCCGGCGGGGACTTGTAATGCGTGTCTGTCCCTGCCCCGGACACCCTAGGACCAACCACCTGGACTTGCGATTACCTGCATGTTTGCTATGACTGGACTTTTTTGATCACCTGGATTTTTGCGATGACCTGGACTTTTGTGATCACCTGGATTTTTGCGATGACCTGGACTTTTGCGATCACCTAGATTTTCTAATGACCTGTATTTGAATAATCTATAAGAATTTTATCTCACTAATAAGTGTGGTAAAGCTATGTAACTATGGAGTTATCAATAAATTCTGTATTCTGTATTCTGTAAAGGTGTAAATCTTGCGATGACCTGCATTTTATTCTAAATTACTTTGTAAATGATGATCAGCTGGAATGTAATTTCAAATCTTGTAACGAGATACACTTAATAAAAACTTAAACAAATATTATAAAGCTTTGTGTATACTGTTGTTTTTTTCTCCACTACATAGACCTGTCTCCCTTTTTCCCACTAATAAAAGCGTTGTTTAACTTAATTTAACTTGTCCTATGGCATTGTTTTGAGATATGAATAGAAACTTTACAGGATTGTACAAAGTTATGCTCGCTCAGGTAGATAATAATGAAGCGTAAGTAGTTGATTTATTTACAGAAACAAATGAACTACGTATTAAATAACTTTAGAAAATACATTACCTAGTGACTAGAACCAGTTGAGCTATTAAAAAGATTGTTGTAAGCAATTTATAGGATACTGTTTAAAAAACTTTATTCTCATAAAAGAATTTGCAATTCACTAAATATATAAGAACTTAAAAAGATTAAAAATAATAGCTTAACTAGTCAACAGTTGGAGATGAATATTCTTCGTAGCGACATCCGTAGCACCTCGTAGCGCTCGTAGCACTCTACGGAGCTTCCTGAAATGTAACTATCAGAACCGTCCTAGGAAGGAAGCTAGGCTCTATTTATAACTTTCTTATCCCTTCAATGCGCCGCGCATCTAATATCGAACGCATTTCTTAAAAGTTTCCACAGTTTGCGCATGCGCGGGGCTCGCTCATGCGCGGTTCCCTGCTCAGCTGACAGCTGTCAAATACCAGTCCCGGTGTGGTCCTTTGACGTCATTGCATCAATCTATGGCTATCCCGAGTGCATTTGTGAAAACCATGTAATATAATCGGTGAGTTTATTTTCTGCAACTATTAGATAGTAAAAATCTTAATTTTTGTAATTGATTAATTTTCCTTGTACTTAAGATGGCTAGTTTCTTAGATAGTGATATATCTCCTGGATTTAGGTTTATTATATTACGTTTAATAAGTCAAAGATTGATTTATTGTCATAAGTTCTTGAAAAAACATCGCCATATTGACCATCTTTTAGTCATCTGATATTACCTTGTAGACATGGGGCTATCAATGATAAGGCGTGATAAGAGTTAGGTAGGTACCTGGTACCTGCGTAAATGAAGGGCAATCGTGACCTTTCCGTGATCTGAGGCATTTAACAGTCGATTGCTTAAGGTCAAAGTTGGATGGGCATTATCTGATGTTCGAAATTATTTATGTAGCGAAATGATTATCCATATTGTTGGAAACCACGTATGTCGCTACTAAAAACTATTGTATTTCCAATCACGGGTCAGATCTTTAGACTTGCAAGGTGTTTTGAAGGTATTATCTAAGGGAGCAATCAGGGGCACGTCCAAGAACACATTTGGAAAATGCCTACATTTTGTAGAAGTTAACATTCCATATGTGGCGAGCCCATCGCTATCTTTTATTGGTTGAATTATAAAAAATAAACAAAAACTATTATCAGTCATTACCTATGTACCTAGTTATCGTAATAAACGATTACCTACTTATCCCTATGTTGACTGTAGGTACGATGTACTTCGCAACCAATACACAAGATTCTGTATTTGATCTTCTTCTGTGAAAGATATACTACTCTTGTTATTTTACCGGCTATATTAACATCTAAATGAATTATTTTAGCGTCGCCAGTCACGTTTCTTCATTACCTGTCTGGAATGGAGATAGATAGATGCTGTACGATAGATATACACTGTGGATAAACGGATGGCTTTGGCAAAGTAGAAATCCCGACAACATAAATCAAAATGTAGTTCTCTTTTTAAAAGTGATTGACCTTTGAGAAACAATAGCTTAAAAAATATTAAAGGCAAAAAGGCCAATCCAGCCGTGAGCAAAGAGCATGCGTCAGCTGATAATGATCATTGAAATTTTGAAGTCAACTTCTAAATTTAAATCATTAAAAATGAAATGAAATGATCCCGGGAGCGGTAGACATTTCTTTCAGATCATTAGGCATTTTTAGATCATTTTGAAGATGTCTGAGGGGTAGTCAGAGGTATGTCCAAATACATACATATTTGGTACAAGCCCACTTTTTGCAGAAGTTAACTTACCATATATGACAGGTTGCAAGCCCATCGACGCTATTAGAGAGCTAACTGGTTTCCTCACGATGTTTTCCTTCACCGTTATAAGCTCGTGTTAAAGCGCATATAATTTTTTCGATGCGAAAAGTTCATTAATGCACGGCCGGATTTGAACCCACGACCTTCGGATCGAAAGTCGAGGTAATTTAAATAAAACACAATAAAAATGATTAAATAAGATGTGTATTATGCAGAATGGTATCGTCAATGTGACACTTAACCAGTCATTGGCTTTTACAAATCTACAATCGATATTTGTGGTTCAGCTTTATATTGGTGAAATATTCGCTCTTTTTTATCCAGGGGGGTTAACGCCAGTTTACCGTAGTATTATAAATATAATTATACTGTCCTCGATACCCAGTCAAGTACCACAAATGTATGCATTTAAAATACTTGTCAGGTATTCTCAAGTATTCTCTTCGTGAGCGAGGATAGATTACTAATACTACACAAAAACCGCCGGTACAGCTATAGTATGTGTCAGGATATTCCAATTACAAAAACTAGTAAAATGTCGTCTACATTATGATAATTGAAACTCAAAATTCCTTTATTCAATAAGATCTTATTAAAAACCACTTTGCCATTGAGCAAAAAATCCCCGATGAAGAGGTCTCTGAAATTACTTTCGTTAGTGGCTGTCAGCTATGATACCTTATCAGATACGTGTCGATACAACCGATAACAATTTATTAGCGCACGCTTAGTCGAGCGGTCGATTGGTTTGTTTACACTAGCAATACATATAATTAAAAACAAAATATATCGTTACCAGTGTAGTTATTTTTTTAGTTTAGGCGCGTGGTCATGAATAACTAATGGAACTTGAAAGTGTTTTGTATATTTTTATTATAGTGTTAAGTTAAACCACACTTAGGTATTTTGTTATAAAAAATTATACATATATGACGGAGGACCAGCCCCCGAGTGGTTTTTAAAAAGTGTGACGTCAGCTAAGCTGACGTCACTATTTTCATCATCAGGGTTGGTGATCATTCTTCAACGTAAGTAGGTAGTAAAACACCGGTGGGTAGGCTTCTTCTTCTTTATTCAGGAGCTCCGCACGGTCCGAGCGCTCGCAACGGACTGAGGCTCGAACCGCTTGGGCGTCCGTATTTATAGTAAACACAGGCCTGACAAGCAATGTTACTATAACCTAGTAAAATTGCTTGCAAGTGCCTCAGATTATAATTTACTCGTTTTACAAATGATTTTGAGTTATTTTAAACAGTTAAATAATCAGTTAACCTTACAAATATCAACTTAATCAATCAATTACTGAATCAAACGTATTTTCCAATGTAATTCAACAATCTAAACTATCACTTGGCAATTATTTTATTGTTTTTACTGCCGTACGATACTAGTTCAACGCCTTCGCGCCGATACGGCCATTCTGACAGGCGGTGCGCGCCCTGCACCAGCCTGATTTAGCGACTGAAACTAATAGAAATTTTCTTGTGTATTCTCGTAGGTTCTCGTAGGGTATCGGATGATCTCGGGGTCTTCTAGAGTTTCGTTAAGCTTTGCAGGGTTGCATAGGGTCTCGAATGGTTTCGAAGGGTCTCGGAGGGTCTCGTAGGATCTCGTAGGGTCTCGTAGGGTCTCGTAGGGTCTCGTAGGGTCTCGTAGGGTCTCGTAGGGTCTCGTAGGGTCTCGTAGGGTCTCGTAGGGTCTCGTAGGGTCTAGTAGGGTTTCGTAGGGTCTCGGAGGGTCTCGGAGGGTCTCGTAGGGTCTCGGAGGGTCTCGGAGGGTCTCGTAGGATCTCGGAGGGTCTCGGAGGGTCTCGGAGGGTCTCGGAGGGTCTCGGAGGGTCTCGTAGGGTCTCGGAGGGTCTCGGAGGGTCTCGTAGGGTCTCGGAGGGTCTCGGAGGGTCTCGGAGGGTCTCGGAGGGTCTCGTAGGGTCTCGGAGGGTCTCGTAGGGTCTCGTAGGGTCTCGAAGTGTCTCGTAGGGTCTCGGAGAGTCTCGTAGGTTCTAAAGAAAAATGAGAATGTTAAGATATGCTTATGTGGTGTAGGTGGGTTACTTACAATTTACTGTGATGATGCATCCGCATTGATGTATAGGCAGCCCTGTCTGTAAAGTAGTATAGTACGGGATTGATCGTTATAGTAGTGTCTTGCGGAGTTAATGGTTCATCTGCCGCCGATACGGTCTCTTGATCACCAGGCGAGTAAGTGATTCCATCTTTAGGGTTTGATTTTCGATGTCTACTAAATTCAAAAGTTCAGGTGGAACACAGTGTTTTCGCTGAGTGATGAGTGTGAGCGGAGCAAATGCCAGTAACACGGTGTGCTATGCAATTCATTGCTAGTTGTAGTTCTTCGAGTGTAGTGCCTTGGTTTGGGAGCGTAGTTCTTGATCATTATCAATGCGTTGTTGAATGTGGCTAAGACTCATTCAACTCGCCCGTTCGCTCGGCTGACTCCTGGTGTGTTTATCATTTTGTGTTCCAAGCTTCCCTGTTATGTCCATGTGAATTACTTGGAAGGCTATAAGGATACGCTCAATGTACGACAGTCCTTCAGCGAAGTTTGCACATTTGCTTAACACCTCGTCCACGTAGACCTGTGTAGCAGTTCCTACCAGAGGAAATAAGGCTCTGTTGATACCTCGCTGATATACGGAGCACGCGTTACTTAAATCCAAAAGGCTTGGCTACTATTCAAATAAACCGTCTGACAGTTTTCTAATAGATATCTCGGTTAAAGGTATTTGGTGAAACCCAGCGGCCATGTCCAAACTTGTGTAGAAGTGTCCATTAGCCAGTTGATCGATCTGGCCTGAAATCAGCGGTAGTGGATAATGGTTTTGCAAGAAACCAAATCATACCCACGATGCTTTCTCCAAACGGGAACGCTCACTGACATAAAATGCCAACCAAGTAGCAGGAACAAAACCAGCTCCAATCACCGTCCAGATAGGTGAGAAGACTATACAAGCCGTGCCCGATAGTGGAGCCGAGTGCTCGATCACACGAGAATCCACCGCCGCCACACCACCAGCACAGAAGAGCGCTGCCAGTTAACTACATGAAAGGCACTGGACAGTATCCCTGACGAAGCCCACAACCATCCGCGCAACAGACACTATCAGTGTTGAACAACAGTTCCATGTCCCGCCCGACTATGAGATGTCAACGGACATTCTGGCGGGCATGAACCCGACTCATGACACCAATCTGAGTAGGTAGTTACATCAACAGGCACAAAACTATTCATCAACAAACCATCAACCACGCGAGCACGAGCCGTTCAATCCCCAACAAACCGGATCGTGACTCAACCAACGATGACGAAAAATAGCACAGCCACGAGGACCCCCCAACAAGCACGGGCACCTATTTATCCCTGGATACCCCAAAACTCGAGTCAACACTGATGAACTGGAAACAAGACTCAAAGATCCAAACTGAACTGAACGAGAGAAAGTTCGTTCCATCGTCAAAGAATTGCCCGACCACAATACTATCCGCGAGAGCAAATCACCCTACTCGAGCGGCGATGACAGACAGACTCTGCGTAGACGCTCATCATTGATGCACCCGATGACAGCTTCGACTGCATGTTCGTTATCCAAGCTGTCCTTAGTGAACCCAGGCGCGTGACAAGAATTCAGCAATATCCTTTGAAGAGTCATAAACGTGTTCTCTGAAACGGAGTATATCACGTGAGTATCTATTTTCTGGCTCGAATGTGGTGATAAGACGTAGGTCTTCCCATGTTGATGTGGTTACCATCCAATCGTCGACCCACATTTTGGCTCGAACTTTTAATAGGCTACACACTTTCATGCGGGTATCGAAGTCATTCAGTTTGCATGTTGTTGTTGCTTTGTCTATATGTTGGCACCCTTCACGCACCCCAACGTTGTTATCACGATCAAATGATGGTAGGAAAACATCCTTGATCTTCACTCTTAACTCAGTAGATGGAGCACACAAGCGCTCTGACATTTTCTGCATAATTTCCATCATTTGCATGAAAAATTGTGTGAAGAGTTAGGTACTGGCAAACATGACGGTGATGATACCCCAGCCGTAGGTAGGTTGGATGCGTGTAGGTTAGACGCATGTATGTTCAACAACGTGTCATGTTGTGGGTTATCGATGTTTTGTGGTATCAACGAATTGTTGGTAGTGATCAGCGGCATGTGCTGCTGAGTGGTAACGATATTGCTTCTTTCTAATGGATCAGGTGGTAAACGAGCAGATGAGGAGGTGGTTTGGATTGGATTCCGTTCCATCCCACTTCTGATGACGGAGGACCAGCCCCCGAGTGGTTTTTAAAAAGTGTGACGTCAGCTAAGCTGACGTCACTATTTTCATCATCAGGGTTGGTGATCATTCTTCAACGTAAGTAGGTAGTAAAACACCGGTGGGTAGGCTTCTTCTTCTTTATTCAGGAGCTCCGCACGGTCCGAGCGCTCGCAACGGACTGAGGCTCGAACCGCTTGGGCGTCCGTATTTATAGTAAACACACTGACAAGCAATGTTACTATAACCTAGTAAAATTGCTTGCAAGTGCCTCAGATTATAATTTACTCGTTTTACAAATGATTTTGAGTTATTTTAAACAGTTAAATAATCAGTTAACCTTACAAATATCAACTTAATCAATCAATTACTGAATCAAACGTATTTTCCAATGTAATTCAACAATCTAAACTATCACTTGGCAATTATTTTATTGTTTTTACTGCCGTACGATACTAGTTCAACGCCTTCGCGCCGATATATATTTTCTACAAATAAATATATATTTTAATTATAAATAATAATTTTTGCAAGTTTTGTATCACTTCCAGAGAAAGAAATCTGTGTATCGATATTAAGGTAATTTAATGACTTGTAATTATTAACTTTAGAACAGTTAAGATGGACCTTATCGTCTGGTAATGCGATAAGGTCCATCTTTACCTTCATCGTCCTCATCATTATCATCATATTCAGCTTTTTGTGTCCCACTGCTGGGCATAAGCCTCCTTCCATAACCGCCAATCAGCTCTACTTTGGGCCTTTTGCATCCAGGTCTTACCCTGTACGGCAACTATGTCGTCCATCCATCTAGCAGGTGGTCCGCCAAGAGGTCTAGTGAATCCCCTTATTTTTATTTATTTGCGTCACTCTTTTAAATAGTTGGTCTGGCTTTTAGGTGGTTAAGCCATGACGGGGTGGGTCCTTCAGGCGGCCTTAAAACTCCGTCACCAGAGTAAGGCACTATACCTCATACAAACATGTTAGCATACTTTCTTTACTTATATAAGTAGGTTGGTAACTACAACATATTACGTAGATTATGTGTGAATTGTCCAAGGGTATATCATCTTAGGAATTGATAGTTAAAGTTAGCCTTTTTTCTAGTTATAGAAAGTATTATCACTGTAATAGACGCGCTAGGTATACCGCTAGATATATAATAGAAAAGCCGTTTCTAATCTATATCAAATCAAATCATCAAACCAAAATAGTACGAAGTTTCCTGTTTTACAGAAAAAAGGAAAGAAAGAAAAAGCATTTATTTGACAAACACACAAACTAAAACAATACACAAAAACATAAATCAAAAATACACAATGTTTCCTAAATAGGCGTCCAACTCAGCATTTTCTGTTTTGCGCAAGACAAGACAACGCTGATCTTCCGTTGGAACCTTAATTAAGAATCTCTTAAGACCTACTTTGCCTGGAATGGCCTCGTTAAGTGAGATCAGATTTCGTTCTTAGGTTTCTATATAGACGTTATATTCAGTTGACCTAGTTATCGCTTAGTTTTCTAATATAAGAAACCTTGAAGTGGAAATTTAATATCCCATCCCGAGCAGATTGCGTACGTCAGCTGAAAGGAAATCGCATTTTCCCGAGCAACCTATGTACATACCGTTAGGTAGATGAGTATATTGGTAAACAACGCAGTAACTGAGTAGCTTGAGTGTGGTACTTCGATTTCAGCATTTCATGATGGGACCAACTTTTTAAGCGACTTAAAATAACTGGTCAAATGCGTGTTGGGCCACGCTGAATGTAGGGTTGGTTAGTTGCCCAATATGTGAAGGTATTTACTCGTATTTATATGTACTTACATTCAAAATAAATAAATATCCTTGGACATTTCACACAGCGTCATCACACAATAAAAGGTTCAGGTTTTTCAAGTCCATTTCTCTTGTCCAGAGGAAAGAAAAGACATCAGAATGTTCGAAGGCGCGGTCGCGGGTATCCTGAACCGCCTCCTGGGCAAGTACGTGCAGGACCTGGACACGGAGAACCTGAACGTGGGCATCTTCTCCGGGAATGTCAACCTGACAGATCTGAAGCTTAAACCTGAGGCTCTGGTAAGTAGCGTAGTAAATCTCCGGCCATATCCACAGGAAATACTATGGTTACTTATGTTGAATTTTTCGTTTTTATTAACGTAAGAATATGATTATTAATTACGAGTATATCGATATGAAGTATCGCAATCATACTTTGTTATTTTACGATACAGTTACAATATAAAATGCCATATAGATTGCACATATTTTCAGTCAGATAATTATCTAAGTTCAACTTGTACATTAACGGACTATACTATGTGTTATGCTCTCGGCTTCGCTGTAAAAACTTTGTTTCCGAACATTTCATTACAACTTTGAGATAAACATGATCTCATCATAAACTTAGGTAATTACTCTGAAGACTCTAACCTTTATTATTCTTCCGCTTTTGTGTGAAATGCTTTTATGCTTAATAAAGACGTAAATTCACTGACACACTTATTACCTAGGTACTTACCTACTTAAAATGTTGATATAAGTTTCGAGTTTTCAACAAAAGCGATTGCATTTTAAGTTTTAGATAACCCATTTCATGTCCAGCTTCCACGATGCTCTCCGAATGCACGCAACATCATAGACATTAAACGTGTTTACGACTTTTACTTATGAATGTTATTAAAATGAATATATGTCGTAATATTAGTAGAAAACTTGAAACGCATCTTAACATTCTAATTTTCGCTTTTCACTTCTCAGTACGAGCTCGATCTTCCTATCGATGTCAAGATCGGTACTATCGGGCGCATCAGCTTCCAAATCCCCTGGTCCGGCCTCTACACCCAACCGGTCATCGTCAACATAGAGGATGTGCTTCTCCTCGTCGGTCCGGCCATCTCCAACTCTTACTTCGACCCTGAGAGGGAGAGGAGACTCACACGAGCCGCTAAGAGGAAGATCCTCCAAGATCTTGAAGCGGAGAATGAGATTTTGAAGGGACCTCAGAATTTCTTCGAGAGCTTGTTCACTGCTATTGTGAATAATATACAGATTTATGTGAGGAATGTCCATGTGCGGTATGAGGATTCCATCAGCTCTAAGGATGGGCCGTTGGCGTGTGGACTCTGTCTGCAGAGTTTGTCCATTGAGACTACTAACAGGTGAATGTTTTTACATTGAAATACGACTTTTTAATCAGATAGCATAAGATTCAGGTATCATGTTTGTTCTCGTGACAAAATCACTTATCTCCCTTGTGGTTTTAATTAATTGTAGAGATTCTATGATGCGGACCATGCTAGAGAATTCATTTATTTTCAGAGACACGTATACTTTTAAAAGCACAATTCAGTTTGTTCAAGTTGTTAGTAAACCACATGACATTTTACGACCTTATCGCAGCCTTTCATAATGCTAAATGGTTCCCACAAAATAATTTCAACATTACTCTGATTCTTATCACGAGATACGTTTTTGTGATTCCAAGACATTAATATCACACTTGGTCATCGCGGATCATAATAAATTTATATCAAGCTTTTCGGCCTATATTTTCCTACTCATATCTATTATTTTTGTAGCAAATGGAAGCCATTACTCTGATTCAATCTTACCACGACATACGTTTTTGTGATTCCAAGACATTAATATCACACTTGGTCATCGCGGATCATAATAAATATAATATCAAGCTTTTCAGTCTATATTTTCCTACTCATATCTTTTCGTAGTAAATGGAAGCCATCAGTGACCCCGGCGAACGCGTCAACCGTCTACCAACTGATGCGTATAGAGTCCCTTTCTCTCTACTGGAACCCCGTGTGTACGGCGCTGGACGACGCTGAAACAGCGCACATCACTCCTATGCAGTATTATAACTGGAAACATTATATGCTCACTGGATTGGACAAGTTCTCTATGCATCGCGAGGACTTTGAGTTTTGTAAGTTTGAGACGCAACATTATTTTATTTTATTTTTTATTTATTTTTTTACAATTTCAGGAAAACTTACAGCCAAAAAAAACAATTAAATACTATCATAAGTACAGTAAGTTTTGCAGCTGACCATTATTATTCGTGTAGTGATATGGGCATGAATGAGTGTGCAAGTAACGACTGCCATTAAGTTTTTATTTTGGAAAGCGTAGTTTTTATGCTTTATAAGTTTTCATGGTGGGACCACAGAATACTTATCGGAATTAATAACTTACCGTTGCCTAGAGTTGAAAAACAATGAAATTATCGTAACAAATGAGATGTAACTTTCGTAGCATTAGATCGTAGCGTTTTGTAGCGTATCGTAACTGCGTAGACCTTAGCTACGCTACGAGTGTCTTCAATTTACGAACTTATAACAAAATTAAACAGGTTCTCGCTCCGTTACTATATTGTTTTTATGACATAGCTTAGTAGCTTTAAACTAGTTTTTTGAGATGAACTTTTCATTTCAAGTAGGTAAGATTTGTCTTAAACTATATACTTACAGATCCAATTTCATATCCATCATGACATCTCTTCATGACTTTAACTCTTCTTTCAGATAAATATTACATTTTATTCCTCAGTGGTAAAGCCGGTGTCGTGTAAAGTAAAAGTCCTCATCAACCGATCGGGCGAGGCGCGCGTGCCGCGCCTTTTGCTTGACGCTGTTGTCCACGACAGCGCGCTCCAGCTGTCCCGAAGGCAGTATCTCTCGATAGATAATCTGATCTCCTCCTTCGCAAGGATCAAACTTAACCGGTTAGTTGTGATCATCATCATCATCTACAGCTCATATCCAATTTTCTTTGACCTCTATAATCACCCACCCACCTGGCTGATTCTGTCTTTGTCAAATGGCAAGGATTGTTTTATGTTATTTATGTACATTGGATTACATTGTCCAAAAATCTTTAAAATCAGTCAGAGAGGTCGTGGTTCTCTTTATATTGTGTTAACAAAATTTGGTATATTCGTTTCCTGCATATCAATTAACACTGACTGCGTAGCTTCTCTTCGAGTTCTCGAGTTAAACCAACAATCTCAACATCTTCCAGACGTTACCGCCACCTCCACCCAGGCGTGCCTGTCTTGAAGAATGTGAAGCAATGGTGGAAATACGCCTACAATGTGGTCGTAGAACAACGCGTCCGACCCTACACCTGGGCGGCCATCAAGAAGCATAGAGAGAACTACAATGTATACAAGAAGACCTATAAGAGTACCTTGCGCAGTCCCAATGATACAGAGCTGAAGTTGGACCTACAAAAGTGTGAGGATAGTCTGCCGATTGTGGCGGTTGTTATCGCGAGGGAACATGCTAAATTTGAGGTAAGTAACTATACTTCACTGTAGTGTAAGACCTATATGCTTTGAACCCAAGAGTCTAATGGATTGTCAAGATCTGATTATTATGTATGAAATACCAACCTAAGAGTTGTCCTAGAGTAGACTGAAGTCATATTGTCATTGCGTTAAAAAAAATAATTAAGGGTAAATAAAACTGAACTGAATTAAGAGAATCAGTTTCAGTAGTTATAAAGTTATTTGTTTTAAATATTACGATCACAACTTATTTTTTCGTTTTTTCACTAACTTTCAAAAATAAAAAGCACAATGAAATATGTTGAAGTATTTACCTACTAATATGTGTTTTGATTAAAAAAAAAACTGTTACTAACTAACTTCCCTCCAGTTACTCACCCAAGAACCAGAGCGCATCGAAGTAGTAGAAACAGAGTTCGACTGGTGGAAGCCATCCAGCCCCTCAGACCCAGACCCAGAGGTCCCAGAACCCCCAGAACCTCAATCTCGTGTAGAACTGTGCGTGAAGACAGAACGTAGCAAGACTCTCTGGAGCCACCTCTCCAGTCCTGAGAAGAAGAGGGTCTGCGAGCTGATTGGATACGTGGAAGGAGCGCCGAGGCATGAAAAGTCTAAGCAGTATATTGGTGAGTTGGACTTTGCTTGAAGAATGTTGATTGATGACTGATTGTTACATTTTGTTAAATGAATGTTGCATGCGCAAGACGCTGATTATGGATGTAATTTATTTTATTTTCCTGTATTTATATTTATTTAACTGTATGGTATTGTTTGAGAGAGAAAATAAATAAATGATTGATTGATTGATTGATTGACTGAAACTGTATCACTAACCATCTCTTACTAACACATAATACGCAATAAATAAATTGAATTGAATTGAATGTTCATCAGGACTGGTCATCGTCATCACACTATTATTATAAAGGTGATAGTGTGCAAGTGTGAATGTTTGTTACTCCTTCACGCTCAAACGCCTGGACGGATTGGAATCAAATTTGGTACCAGGATAGCTTATATCCTGGTTAAATTCATACTTTTGATCTCGGTATTTCCACGGGAACGGGAATTATTCACCACGAGTATAAGTGGCGACACGTAAAAAGAGCGCGGTCGGGGAAGTAGCGGGGGTATGTTTGCGCCTGTGTTCACTCGCTGACGAACCAATAGCACTCGCTACATCAATGGTATGAAGTGCGCCGCGTTACCTCTCCACCAATCATCGACCACTGCGCAGTTTGACAGCCAGCGCTCTTTTTACGTGGCGCGACCTATAACACCACGGGGTCTATGGTTAGTTACAAAACTCTGATGTCATGTTACAGAGCACAAATTGAACCTGACACTCGCCAACTGTTCCCTGACGCTCATCAACCGCGGCAAGGAAATCATGGTGGTGACTGTCACACAGTTCCTCGCTTCATTGGAGACTAGACCTTCCGCTAAAGCTTACAAGGTATTTATTCAATTGTTTAATGAGTGTTATACTAGTGTTATACTCCTGAAAACTTAAAAAAAATCTTCTAACCATGCATAAATACATACAAGTTTATCAAAAGTTATTTGGTCATTTCCAGACCTTTTTGTGTGACTAGCTAGAAAAATGCACGGTTCAATCTCTATTGAAAGGTAAAAATGAATTATGAAAAATGTGCAGGTATGCGTACAATGTTAGCTAGCTTTTCAGAGTCACAACTTTTTCCAAATTCTGTCTCCATTTATCAGTTCTTCAAGCATTATAAGTCCCGGTAAAAACTTAACTTTAAGACCCAAAGGTTATGAAGGATCTTTCTTCTCCAGCTATCAGCCCGAGCCGAGAACATAGTAGTGGAAGGAACCAACTCAGATAGTGAGTTGGTTCCTCTTTTAAGTTCTGAGCGCGGCGCCGCCCTCACCGGCACCAATCTGCTGGCAGTAGACCTGGAGAAGAACCCGCATCATATCGACGCAGACTACGCGCTCTGCTGTCTCATGGAGCCCGTGGAACTGCTATATGTGGAGGTGAGAGGGAAATAGTTTAAGTAATAGGCATGATGATTATTAAATAGTGCTGTCATTGAGATGTATTATAGAGCCACAATCAGACAAATAAAATGTAAACGCCAAAACTCTGCGCACACTATGTAGTGCGCCTAGTTTTTATTTTTTGCGTACAAGCGACATTGAACATTAAAACAAATGACATAACGTCTGCATTCAAATGTCAAATGGCATTGTAGAACATTGAATTTGCTCGCACATTTTTTGAGTGTTGTCAGCTATTAGATTGTGACTCTTTAATACATCTCAATGAGTGCTGTGCATGCCTGTAATGGGTACACAAATCTAATAGTATTTTTGTATGAATGTTTTTTTACAATGTGTAATTATGTGTACTGTTGCCTTAATAAATAAATAAATGATGACTAAATTTTAAAACCATTCTGTCTTCTATATCTGTTTCCTATTTATGAAAAACTTTTTTTTTATTAAAAAGAAACATTTATTAGCCCAAAATTGAGTTTTCATCATTTTGTGTTTGACGCCAAAACGCTCGCAAGTGTCATGGCGCCTTTTTAGTTAAGCGTGACGTCACGCCTAGGTAGGAAGTTCAAAGTTTTCAAACAATACTGTGACAACAAGAAAGTGATTTAAATTTAGCCTCTTATCTTCTTATCTCTTCTTCTATTCTTTCCAAAGGTCTAGTCTAGCCTATCTTTAATCAAAATCTGGTCAGTGGTATAGGCATGGAAGCATAACAGACAAAAAGAGTTACTTTCGCATTTAAAATATACAAAGTTTCACCAAAATCGGTTTAGCGGTTTAGGCTTGAAAGCGGAACAGATAGACAGACAGAGTTACTTTCCCATTTATAATATTTTTTTACAATGTGTAATGTGTACTGTTGGCGTTGCCTAAGGCTCGACTCACACCAAAAGAGCGGCGAAGAGCAGCGCGGTCATCCGCGCGACTCGTTCGAGTTTCTCATGCGATAGTATTATAGTAATGAAAATGAAGTTGAAATTCATATGACACTGAAACTGCGCTTCGCTTCGCTGCTCTTCGCCGCTTTTTTGGTGTTAGTTGAGCCTAAGTATTTAAGCAACATCTTATTAACAGCACGCATTCACGGAGCTTATAAACTTCTTGCAAACCCGCTCCATGTCCGCCTCGGAACTGGCCTCGGAGCTGTCGGCCGCGGCGCACCAGGCTCACGCCGTGAGCCGGGCGCTGCTGGCCTATGCTATACACCGCCGGAAGATCTTCCACGTCAATGTGGATGTTAAGGCGCCGTGTGTCATCATACCGGACCATGGATGTGTGCAGAAGTAAGGTTTCACTTTATTTGTAATGGTGAACATGAAAAATGAAAGTAAGTTCGTATGAGCAGTGACCAACTCTGGTGACGGAGTTTTTTTAGGCCGCCTAAAGGCCTCCGTCATGGCTTACCGACTTTAAAAGCCGGGACCGACAATTTAACGTGCCCTCCGAAGCACGGGAGGGCTCAGCTGATAATGCCACTTGCGGTCGGTCACCTATCAAAGTTGTGACCGCTCAGAACGTTGCTTAACTTCACTCCAACGATCTATCAAGAACGTCTTAGCAAGCTTCGCCACGAGCGCTTCATAATAATGAAATATGATCACGACTGAATCCCAGGGAGCGGTAGGCATTTATTTCAGATCTTTGTGCAATTTTTAGATCCTGTCGAATATGTCTAAGTGGTCCGTCGACGCTAATAGACAGCTAACTGATTTCCTCACGATGTTTTCCTTCACCGTTAAAAGCTCGTGTTGAAGCGCATATTTTTCGAAAGGATCTAAAAATTGGTGTAGGGCGATTGCGTTGGAACAGGCATTAGAATCACCTAGCATGTAAGACGAAACTGAAGTGATCCTTGAGGTCCTACCAGAATTCATGATTTTACTTTCTTTCTTTCTTTATTGCTTTAAGATCTGAAAAAATGTCTACCGCTTCCTGGGATACAGTCGTGATCATATTTCATTACATTTTTTCACTATGATTCTGTGCTCAAACTCAATATTATTTTCTAATAGAAGTAAATAGAAGTAAATTCCTTGGACATTCCACACAACATCATCTAGTCCCAAGCTAAGCAACTTAATGCTTGTGTTATGGTAACTAGATGACTGATATACTACATGGATACGTTTTTTTTGTAAATACATACATATTAAGAAAACATCCAGACCCGGAACAAATATCTGCAGAACATACAAACATTTGCCCTGTGGCGGGGATCGAACCCGCAACCCCCCACTGCGCCACAGAGGTCGTCAAACTATAATAGCTATCACGTTTTCTAGATCTGGCCGAGTGATGATCGTGGATATCAGCCGGATCATCATCAAGTCTGATCTGCAGCCGAATGACTTGGCGCTAGAGGACGCCACTTGTATGGAGTTGGAGGAGAAACTGTATGACAGACTGCACGCTGAAGTGGCTGCTCAGGTTAGTATCACATCATACTATCACAATTCATACTAAATATAAAGTGAGGAAACCAGGCCTTTACATTATAATAGCACACGGGAAATTACTCACGTAAAATTATCGTCGATTTAGATACCGACAATGTTTCGATTCTTCCGGAGAATCTTCATCTGGGTATGAGTGTGGTCACTCCTCGCGGTCGCGTCTCACACTCAATCACAAAATGTCGGTATCTAAATCGACGATAATTTTACGTGAGTAATTTACCGTGTGCTATTATAATGTCTAATACAACTCACGATAGTTTTGAAGGCCTTTACATCTTACTAATGCCACAGCGAAAATACCGCGCTGGTATTTTCTATGAAGTTCCACGGCGCGGTATTTTCGCTTCCCACAGCGGCAGCGAATACCGCGTACGTCTGAACATGCCTTTATACAAAGCTAATTATAATGTTTCATTGTTATTTTGTGAATAACAGGTTCTATTCTGTGATTATAACGACGCTTGGCGCGAGTCTCGCCGTCACGCGGACTCGGAGCTGCATCTCATTCCCAAAATCAAGATGACCGTCGTCTTCTCCAACAGCATCAAGAAGGAATACAAGCTGTTGCCACGGTGAGGGTTTATTTACTTTGAAGTTTTTTTTTCTTTTTATTATGGCTACGCACGGCTTGTGCAAATTATACTATTTATTAATGAACTTTATAACTAGGAACTAAATTCAACTTTAATTAAATTCACAAAAACTTATAATCAATTTCCAGTTACAAACTAAACATCTCACTATCGAGCTTCAAGCTCAACCTATCCGACCGCATCATCTGCCTTCTCCTGGACTTCGTGGACAATCTTCCCGTCCCCGTCCCCACCACCGTCCCCGTCACGTTCACGGACTGCGGGGACGAGGACCCGGAGATGGCGGAGACCATGGAGCTGGACCGCGTGAGGGCGGACCCGGGGTATGGGGATCTCGTGAAGCTGAGGCAGAAGATTGTGGCTGCTTATTTGAGCAGGAATAAGTAAGTTTTTGAATAAATTTTGCTTTTTTTTTTTATTTTGGATTACTACGTAGGTTCATTATTATTACTAAGGAGCTATACTAGGTCCGTGCTAACCCTCAGGGCATCAGAAACAGTGTGCGACTCAGCATCAGCTCTCCGTCGCCAGCTGACAGCACCAGGGTTCGCCGGCTCCGAGCACAGCGACGAGGAACTGGAAGTCTTCGCTCGGAGTGTGGATCTACCCGGCTTCGAAGATAACGTGTCGCCTAGCAACACTATCAATACGCTGCTTAGGTTTATAGTCGGTAAGGATGCCTTACTTTTAATCTCATTTACGTTTTACCGACTTGAAACAAGATTAACCCCTTTATGCTTAATGGTTCAGTAAATCTACTTTAGCTAAACCGGTTATTAAATCTGTTGCTATCTCTTTTCATTGACATAAGAGTAACAAGGAAAATCAATCATTAAATCTATACTAAATTGAAAAATCTTTATGAATCAGACCGTAATGAATTGAAATCACACTCGAGTTGAATAATAGGGGATAGAGAAGGGGATGAATGACAGTTACGTCATCAGTCTTTTTAAACTGCATTTTTTTAATATAAGTTATGTTATCATCCGCATACGCTGCTGCGCTATCCAATACGGCTCCGTCCCAGTCTTTTCCATAAACTCCTGATAAATTTGACTACGTCTGGCCATCTCAATCTCAAGTCTATGTATACTAAATATTGTGTTCATGAAGCACTCAAGCCTTTAAATCTATACTAAATGATTTATACAGAGTCAGGAGGCAAGCTTTGCCTACACTTAACGGGACACTAGTGCCTGGGACATTGTTGAGATGGAATAGGCTTGCCCAGCACCTAAACCATCCTCTCAGCTTAGTCGGCCATATCCACAAGAAAGTCAATGGTCAATACGTGTGGGACTGACTAGCCGCGGGTTTCCTCACGATGTTTTCCTTCACCGTTTAAAGGCTTTTTTATGTGAGCTTTGAAAACAACTTTTAATTAAACTTTTCTCATTACAAACCTCATTATAAAATCCTCAGGTGAAATAGTGATCAACCTCTCCCGCTCCACGGAGCAAGTGGACAAGCCATACATCATGGTGTCGATCAGCAAAGTGTGCCTGGACGTGGCCCTCATGCAGTACGGCCCAGCGGTCCAGCTATCTGTGGCTGGCGCACTTCTGACTGACAAGCAACATCACAGCAGCACTGGACAGTACTTGGAACTGTTGGCTAGTCATGGAGAACTGCTCAACTTGTTGTATAGAAAGGTATAATAATGTTCCTTAAGAGAAAAATATCCATGTAGTATCAGCAAATTATGCCAAGATTTGCTGACTTGCTGACGAACCAAGCAACATCACAGCACTGGACAGTGCTTGGAACTGTTGGCTAGTCATGGAGAACTGCTCAACTTGTTGTATAGAAAGGTATATGTTCCTTAAGAGAAAAATATTAGTATCCATCAGCAAAGTATGCCAAGATTTGCTGACTTGCTGACGAACCAAGCAACATCACAGCACGGGACAGTACTTGGAACTGTTGTCTAGTCATGGGGAACTGCTCAACTTGTTGTATAGAAAGGTATATGTTCCTTAAGAGAAAAATCGCTTTGAAGCGCTCGTGGCGAAGCTTGCTAAGACGTTCTTGATAGATCGTTGAAGTTAAGCAACGTTCTGAGCGGTCACTACTTGGATGGGTGACCGCAAGTGGCATTATCAGCTGAGCGCTTCCGTGCTTCGGAGGGCACGTTAAATTGTCGGTCCCGGCTTTTAAAGTCGTTAAGCCATGACGGAGGACTTTAGGCGGCCTAAAAACTCCGTCACCAGAGTTGGCCACTTGCTCATACGAACTTACTTTTTAAGAGAAAAATATCCATGTAGTATCCATCAGCAAAGTATGCCAAGATTTGCTGACTTGCTGACGAACCAAGCAGCATCACAGCAGCACGGGACAGTGCTTGGAACTGTTGCCTAGTCATGGAGAACTGCTCAACTTGTTGTATAGAAAGGTATATGTTCCTTCATAGATGATAATATCCATGTAGTATCCATCAGCAAAGTATGCCAAAATTTGCTGACTTGCTGACGAACCAAGCAACATCACAGCAATGGACAGTACTTGGAACTGTTGGCTAGTCATGGGGAACTGCTCAACTTGTTGTATAGAAAGGTATATGTTCCTTAAGATAAAAATATCCATGTAGTATCCATCAGCAAAGTATGCTAAGATTTGCTGACTTGCTGACGAACCAAGCAACATCACAGCACTGGACAGTACTTGGAACTGTTGGCTAGTCACGGGGAACTGCTCAACTTGTTGTATAGAAAGGTATATGTTCCTTAAGATAAAATCGCTTTGAAGCGCTCGTGGCGAAGCTTGCTAAGACGTTCTTGATAGATCGTTGAAGTTAAGCAACGTTCTGAGCGGTCACTTCTTGGATGGGTGACCGCAAGTGGCATTATCAGCTGAGCGCTTCCGTGCTTCTGAGGGCACGTTAAATTGTCGGTCCCGGCTTTTAAAGTCGTTAAGCCATGACGGAGGACTTTAGGCGGCCTAAAAACTCCGTCACCAGAGTTGGCCACTTGCTCATACGAACTTACTTTTTAACCTGTTGACCGGCGGAAAGGCCCCGGGGCCTTTGGTACCTTTTACAGAAAGTCAAAATTTAATATTTAAAATTAAAAATTTTAATTTAATTTTAATTTTTAATTTTGATTTTCTATTACTTTTTAAGTTTTAGGTAATCGCTTTATTAACCAATTCAGATTCGAAATTTCGAATTTTTAGAATTCGACAGTTCGAAGCCGTTAGTCAAATGTAGTATCGATCAGCAAAGTGTGCCAAGATTTGCTGACTTGCTCACGAACCAAGCAACATCACAGCACGGGACAGTACTTGGAACTGTTGGCTAGTCATGGAGAACTGCTCAATTTGTTGTATAGAAAGGTATGCTCCTTAGAAAAAAAATATCCATGTAGTAGGTATCCATCAGCGAAGTAAGCTGGGATTTGCTTTTACTTTAAGCAAAGACGATTAATATCAAAAATCGTAATTCTAACTACATTGAAAGTAATTGAAATTTCTTGAATAACATTTATGTTTTAAAGTTTCCAGGCTATGCTGGTGCTGCCACATACTTTAAACTCCCGTTTTGAGTCATTTTCAGGGTTACAATTTTGTGTATGGCCTTTGTCTGTCTTCTTGATATTAATCGTCTTTGCTTTTAGTATGATTTTTCATTTATAATATCATTTCATTGTTCGTTTTTCAAGAATAGTAAAGAAGTATGTTTTTCCTAGGTGCGAGCCGACTGCCCCGAGTTCAGGTCTCACTTCCACGCGGTGGAACAGTCGCTAGTCTGCGACACAGGACATCTGTCTTTGCTTCTGCACGTGCCCGCATTGCAGACCCTGGCTAAATACCTGCAGTATATTACTAACAAGTAAGTACCTACTTATTATTATCGACTGTAGATAATCAATCAATCATTTATTTATTTTCTCTCACAAACAATACATACAGTTAAATAAATATAAATACCTACAGGAAAATAAACTAAATTTAAAAAATAAATAAATGCAGTTATAAATAATCCAAAAATATGTGTCGATTCTAACTTATTACAAAGAAATGTTGTAAGAAATAATAAATCAGACTTTACCCACCGTACATCTCTTGAGAAATTGAAGCAGGTGAACCGTTTGAAGTTATTTTTAACAACAAAGGTTCAATGTTTACCGAATAAACATTGAAGGTTGTATGCGTCAAACTAGCGTCGCCACCTATTTTATCTTATTACTAGCTAACTTGCCCGTGGCTTCGCTCACGTGGTACCTACCTTCATAAAATATAGCGTTCATTCTGAAAGTATAAGCTACAAATAGGTGAAAGAATTTTTGAAATCGGATAAGTAGTGTCGGAGATTACCCCAAACATACAAACAAACCAACTATACCTCTTTATTTTATCTTATTATTACGTTGAACAAAATAATTTTACATTATTGTAGTTTGTGATACATATCATAAGCTTTTTTGATATCTTTGTAATACCCTAAACCCCAATGACTTCTTGTTTGTTCGTCAATAAATAAAATAAATAAGAGAACGAATACCAAACGTTATAATTCATTAAATTGATTATACATAATCTCAGGCAAGACTTGTGTCAATAAATGTTGAATTCTTTGACGACCTCTGTGGCACAGTGGGCGAAGGCCCGCCTGAGACGCAGAGGTTGCGGGTTCGATCCCCGCTACGGGACGGGACAAATGTTTGTATGATCTGCAAATATTTGTTTCGTGTCTGGTTGTTTTCTATGTATAATATGTATGTATTTACAAAAAAAAATGTACTTATCTATGTAGCATATCAGTCATCTGGTTACCATAAACACAAGCATTAAAATGCTTAGCTTGGGACTAGATGACGCTGTGTGGAATTATTATTTATTATTCTGTTCTAAATCTATCGCTCTCCGTCTGACTCTTGCTTTCACCTCCAGGATCCAGAACCGCCACTCGATAAACCTGAAGAGCGTGGTGGTGCCGAAGACCCAGAGCCTCTGGCAGCATCTCATGCAGCCTGAGGCAGACCCTCCTGTTCCGTCTGGAGCTACCAAGTTCAGCTATTCAGTACGGTAAGTGTTGGAACATTCGTTCGTTCGTCGTTCGTTCGTTCATTCGTTCGTTCGTTCGTATGAGCAAGTGGCCAACTCTGGTGACGGAGTTTTTAGTTCGCCTAAAGGCCTCCGTCGTGGCTTAACGACTTTACGGGACCGACCATTTAACGTGCCCTCCGAAACACGGAAGCGCTCAGCTGATAATGCCACTTGCGATCATCCAGCCAAGTAGTGACCGCTCCGAACGTTGCTTAACTTCAACGATCTATCAAGAACGTCTTAGCAAGCTTCGCCACGAGTTTTGACTAAAAGGTGTTTGACAAAACACACCTTTGGCAAAAATTTTATTTTGACGAAAAGCAGTTTTGACGATACGCATAAGACCCGCAAAATCATCAAATAGTACTTAACTTAGAATCTGGAATTTTGAAACCAACAGCTGATTAACCAGGTGTATCTCACTATTTTATATTGTTCACTATCCATCCGTAGGTTGTCTGGTAGAGATCGCTTTTTAGCGATAAGACCGCCGATTGTATATTAAAGTAAAATATACAATCAACATAGGAAAGTTTTTTATGTATATTGAGGTATTTGTAAATTATGGTGTGCAATAAAGTATTTTCTATCTTTCTATCTATCTCCAGGTCCTCGTCAATATCCATAAAGCTGTGCCAAGCAGAGTTCTGCGCACTAGAGTTGCGTCTGGGCGCGCTCGAGAGCGACTGTGTCTTCCGCGCTAACGACCGCATGACGCTCAGGCTGTTCTTGAGCTCCTTGCAGCTGGATGACCTGGGAGAGGCTACTTTGTACCCTAAGGTGAGGTCACTTCATCATCATCATCATCGTCATATAATCAAGCGAGTAACTAAACCATAAAGTCAATAAAGATTCTATGTATAAATAAAACTTAAGAGCTCAGCTCTTGTCGGTGTAATGATGCAATTTCCTCCATATACTTATTTCCAATGCGATCTCTTTTACGTCTTGATACGACATGACAGCGACCTTCTCTTTTATCTGACTTATGTAATTAATTCTCGGTCTTCCCCTTCCTCGCCTTCCTTCTACTTTTCCTTATAAAGCTGTCATGTCGTATAAGATGACCAATCATTTTTCCTCTTCTGTTCTTGATGGTATTCATTAACAATCTTAAAGAGTCTATGTATAATAAATATTTAGCAGCGTGAAATGTCTACTTCAGGATATTTATTATTATTATAAAACTTGGGCTTGGCATGTCTGTCGTATGCCAAATGAGCTGTGGGCGAAGGTAGCCACCGAGTGGCGCCCCGACCCGGCGAGAAGGCGACGCGGCAGGCCGAGACGGAGATGGCGGGACGAACTCGACAAATTACAGCCGACTGGGAGATCCTAACACAAGATCGTAACGTCTGAAAGGAATGGGGGGAGGCCTTTGCCCAGCAGTGGGACACTGACGGCTGAAAATAATAATAATAATAAAACTTCCAGCTAATCTGGCCCGATGAAGACAAGGTGATAGAGCTGAAGTACGTCCGTTGCGCGCCGCGCCTCTACGGGCCGTCTTCCGAACTAAAGGCGCACGGGGAACTGCGCCTGTATGTCGGCAGATTACACTGTGTTGCCAGCACTGAGTTGCTACATACCACACAGGTAATAATGATATTTTGCAGTAGGTCGCGCCACGTAACAAGAGCGCTGGCTGCATTGAGATGTATTATAGAGCCACAATCAGACAAATAAAATGTAAACGCCAAAACTCGGCGCACGCTACGTAGTGCGCAGAGTTTTTCTTTTTTGCGTACAAGCGACAAACGATATAACGTCTACATTCAAATGTCAAATGTCATTGTAGAACATTGAATTTGCACGCACATTTTTTTAGTGTTGTCAGCTATTAGATTGTGACTCTTTAATACATGGTCGATGATTGGTGGAGTGGAGAGGTGTTGTGGCGCACTTCATACCATTGATTTAGCGAGTGCTATTGGTTCGTCAGCGAGTGAACACAGGCGAAAACGTACCCCCACTACTTCCTCTCAGCACTCTTTTTACGTGGCGCGACCTATAATATGATATTTTGCAGGTATTTTTAAATGTGCTTTTTCTAGGGTAGTATTAAAAATTTTCATTTTCTTGTATGCTTTTGTTGTAGTACACTACAAAAACTGGCTATGTTTGTGTATTTTTGATTATTTAAATAAATTATGTGCCTGCGATATTATAACGTGATTCATAATTGGGATGTTATCCCGGAAGGGGGATTTTGTGACCATGAAAATGAACAGTTGTGTAGGTGCAAATCTTGTGAATTCTAATTTTCAGTTTTTCATACAAAAACTTTTTTGTTAAATTTTTTGACAACCCTAATTTTGTCAACATTGTACATAATACCTTTCCTACTAGGTTTATATTGAAAATCGGTAGGTACAATAGGTACTTACTTAGGTATGAACACACAAGGCAGACAAAAAAGGGCCAGTGGCAGTGGTTAGGATCACCGGCAAAGTTCATAGGATCAGCTGATTATTATAGGGTTGATCTGTGTGTGTTTATTTCTGAAGGAAACTTTGCTAGTCATTTCTTCAATTAAAAACATCGAAATTCAAAAAGCCGTAGAACAAAATGTTGTTCACACTGATGATGCGCCTGTGTTCACTCGCTGACGAACCAATAGCACTCGCTAAATCAATGGTATGAAGTGCTCCGCGTCACCTCTCCACCAATCATCGACCACGGAGCAGTTTGACAGCCAGCGCTCTTTTTACGTGGCGCGAGCTATACCATGTTCTTTGGGGAATAAGGCCCCTGCTTAGGCATCTGGTTTATAAAGAAGAGCTGTTTAGACTTGTCAAACCTATTATCCTTGTAACAATTCAACAGTTTTACAATAAAAAAATATCTTATCTTATCTTATCTTGTCTTTGTATTGTAGCAGTTCTTAGAGCCGTTGCTCCCGGGTGCGCTGGCTCAGGAGGCGACGGTTGCTGCGGAGAGAGCTGAGAAACACTCGCACGGTTTCCGCACGTGGACCACGCGACTCAATCTGGTTATTGAGGTGAGGACATGACACTGTACCATCATAAAAAGGCCTTTATATCTTTACTAGATGATTTATACAGAGTTAGGAGGCTTTGCCTACACTTAACAGGACACTGTAGTGCCTGGGACATTGTTGAGATGGAATAGGCTTGTAGCACCTAAACCATCCTCTCAGCTTAGTCGGCCATATCCACAGGAAAGACAATGGTCAATACGTGTGGGGCTGACTAGCCGCGGATTTCCTCACGATGTTTTTTTTTCGTCGTCGTTTAAGTGCATATACATTTTTCGACACGAAAAGTCCATTGATGCACGGCCGGATTCGAGCTCGAGAAAAAAAAATCTAAGTATTACCTACCTATGTCAGTCATCTGGTTGCCATAACACAAGCTAAATTGCTTAGCTTGGGACTAGATGACGCCGTGTGAAATGTCCAAGGATATTTATTTATTTTATTTTACTTACCTTTGAATTTTAACAGACCTCCAGATTATTTCGCTATAGTACCTAAGTTACAAAGCAGAGATTAAAACCATTTTAATGATTAAACGTATTTGTGTTCGCAGATCCACGCTCCAGTGTTGTTGTTGCCACAAAAACCATCCTCGCCCAACTTATTGGTCCTCAACATGGGTGAGATGTTTCGTATGATTTAAAATAGGTACATTGTCTTAAACAATTTTTCAGTGATTTATGAACGGATAGGTCTGAAGTGACTGAACAATGCTAGACTATCTCCAAGTAAAAAAAAATGCTTTGTAATAAAGAGACAGTGTGGGTTTAATGAGTTTTGTTTGACATGTGAAGAGTAATCTCTGGAACTGAAAGCATTAAATAACACTACTTATTCGAAATGTATATAAACGCTAGCTATACGTCAAGGCAGACCGCTAGCAAAATGCTAATTGTTGTTGTCGGATGCTAATTGGCGGGAAACTTTGGAGTGAGAACCAATGTTATTTTCATGGACCTAGTATAGTACCTGGACGAACAGCGAGCATGTCACCGAGAGGGACAAAAATTGCAGTGAAACCATAGTTTCGTAGTACAAAATTCCGCGCATCAAGTTTCCGGCCATACAAAAAAACGGCACGCGATGAGGGACAAAAGATCTAAGGTTTTGTCTCTTTTACTCACAAGAATGTTGTATATATTCTTCTTTGTTTTTGTGTGACTGAGAAAGAAATATACAGCGCTTTATTTCTTACTTTCTCTAAGACACACTCATTCCTCCTCAGGTGATCTCCTCATTGAGAACTTCTTCAAGCAGCTGACTGCGCACGAGGGTTCCAGCCCCATGCAGAGCCCCATCATAGACAACATCCTGGTGAAGCTCCAGGACATCACCTTCTCGAGAGCTGTGATGACACTGGCTGGCACCTTGGAGGTCCAGGTCTGTATACTTATAGCTACTTTCAGCATAAACTATTCAAGCAGCTGAAATTTGCCGTTTTACACCTGCACCAATCGACCTGGATTCCTGGAAATATCCTTTTTCTATCAATCATGGTGTCTACCTTCTGGACATTATAATTCGATTTCCCGTTATTTGCCCGTAAAATTTACATTAAAATACATTTGACTTTTGTTATACCTACTGAAGAATGTGGAAAGGAGGCAATATTTGTAAAAAAAATCTCCCAGGGAGCGGTAGACATTTCTTTCAGATCTTTTAAGCAATTTTTAGATCCCTTTGAAGATGTCTAAGGGGGTAGTCAGAGGTATGTCCAAATAAATTTTGGTACATGCCCACATCTTGCAGAAGTTAACTTTCCATACGTGACAGGTTGCAAGCCCATCGACGCTATTAGAAAGTTTACTGGTTAACTCACGATGTTTCCCTTCACCGTTAAAAGCTCGTGTCCATTGATGCGCGATGGGATTCGTACCTACTCACAATTTTTTTTGTGGTACTGCTAATACGTAATTTTGAAAGAAAAATCATTTATTCTTATAGGACCTCAACGATCACTTAAGTTTCGTTTTACACGCTAGGTGATTCTAATGCCTGTTCCAACGCGACTCCTTTTTAAGATCAGTTCTCATTTTCCATTCCCAGGAGCCAATTCTCGAGCCCATCTGCATCCGCTGCGACATAAAGCGCTGCGTGGCGTACCAACAAGCGTGCTCGAGCGCTCGAGAACTGCTGGCTATCGGCGCTGACGTCACACTTGATACTGTGCTACTCAACCTGGGACAGAAGGACCTGGCCACTATCTTAGCTGTGTGGCAGGATAACTTGAGCATCGAGCATTTTATAGGTAAGGGTCATAGCAGCCGTGTTGGCCAAGTGGATAAGTACTTCGACTTTCGATCCGTGCTTCGGAGGGCACGTTAAGTTTTCGGTCCGGGCTTTTAAAGCCGTTAAGCCATGACGGAGGCCTTTAGGCGTCCTGAAAACTCCGTCACCAGAGTTGGCCACTTGCTCATATGAACGAACGAATGAACTTTCGATTTGTGTGTTCGAATCCGGCTGTGCATCAATGAACTTTTCGTGTCGAAAATGTATATGCACTTTAACACGAGCTTTGAACGGTGAAAGAAAACATCGTGAGGAAACCCGCGGCTAGTCAGCCCCACACGTATTGACCATTGTCTTTCCTGTGGATATGGCCGACTTAGCTGAGAGGATGGTTTAGGTGCTACAATTCTATTCCATCTCAACAATGTCCCAGGCACTACAGTGTCTCGTTAAGTGTAGGCAAAGCTTGCCTCCTGACTCTGTATAAATCATCTAGTAAAGATGTAAAGGCCTGAGTAGACATAACAGCTAGTTTGAGAGTCAGATTAAAACTCAATTAGAACCCTCTAAGATCACATTGAAACGTCTTAAAAGTTAGGTAATTCTTCTGTACGTTTTATAATTGTTTGTTAACAGGGAGCATAGTTCCAAGTTCGCCGGTAGAGGCGCCTCAAGCGGACGCCTCTGTGAAGAAACTCCAGGCATTCTTCGCTCAAGGAGAACCCATCAGAAAGGAAGCTGCTATCAGGTACAAACTTACACAGCTGACTCGCTCTTAAACATTTCCTCATTGTTGCAAAATGAAACCTAAAGATAGTTTATATTGGGTTCAACTTGAGATTTGAGCTAAAATAAAGTTGGCTCCCCTGTTTCATGGTTTAGTGCTAAGCATCTTGCGTGTGTATCGTTTAAAGACTGATGAATATCTGAAACTTCTCAATCTCAAACAGCATTTTTCATTCCATTCAAAGGTTATCTGGAAGAGATGGCCCCTTAGTGATAAGACCGCCCATTGTTTTATTATTCGTAAGGTTTAAGGTTTACTAGTTCTTATGTTTCTTTTGTAAATCCTATTTTATCCTACTCCTACTAATATTATAAATGCGAAAGTTTGTGAGTGGTGGATGTTTGAGTAGTTAGGTTTTCACAGGTTCTGGCTCGCATATTCCGACGAACCGGCGAAAGTCGGTTGGATCGACCTCGTCGCCTAAAAAAAAAAAAAAAAAAAAAAAGTTTGGTGTCTTTTCCTAGGTTTTTGGGGTCGCTGAATCGATCTGTCGTATTAATTTTTTGATAGCTTGCACGGATCGTGAGATAGGTAACCGATTTAAAGAGCTCCACTACATTGCTAATCATCTATTAATTACCCAATTGTTCCCTAATCACCCAGTCAACTCGGTATGTCATTCTTTGTTAATCACCTCTAAAATATCTGAAGCTAATTAGGTTAGGGTAGGTTAGGTTAGAAACAACATTTTTGTATTGATCACAAACCTTTATTTTCTTTAAAATAAGTACAAAATAGTTTGTATACAAATATATCGTTATTTATTTTATTGCTGCTGAATAATTTAATATAATCCATCATTGTATTTCCATAAAATTTGTTATAAAGATATGTTAGACAATATTCTCCGCAAACTGATGTAAAATCATGTTGTAATCTATATCTATTAAAATCCCACTGCTTCGAATTCCTGTTCAAGAAACCTCTATGATATCCTGTAGGAGGTCGACCATATGAATCAAAATACTGACCAAACCTATTTCTATCTATGTGTATGGCCACCCAATGAGAACCTGGCATGCTGTCGGTGTCTAAATTGCTTATCAGGTACGTTGGAACTTTAACGTGTAGGGGTAACCTGTTTGCTGCATATACATTTTTTTGTAAAGTAGGATGGATGGTGTTCAAATATTTTTGAATCTCAATTGTGTTCATATTTAATCAACCTTTCGCGTATTAAAGCTGTGATATGCTTAATCTTCAAATCAAGAATGTGGAACTAAATAAACTGAACTTCTTTATAAACATTGTGCAAGGACATAAATAAAAAGATTGGAATATGTGTTGATGTTTTTTATTACAAACACTTATATATAGACAATGTTAACTTAACTGCTATAGTCTACGGTTACATTACGGTTCTTATCTATTTCAATAACATTATCAAATTCTGCATAAACAATACAATTTATAGTCTGAGTAAGAGTAGACTCAAAACGAACTTCTAATCTAACACTACCATGTTTTATAAGATTCCAATGTGTGTTTGAATTTGAGCTAAGGTCGGCTGTTAGATCAAACGCCAACAAACAGTATCCTTTTGCATATTTTTCCCTAGATACCCCATTACCTTCATTAAGAAAATGTATACCTGTTCCTGAAAATAGTGTGTGATAAGCAGCAGTAAAAATATTACTCTCAAACGATGGTTGCAAAGCTTTTGAAGGTATTTGCTGACCGTCAATGTATAAGCAAAATGTATTTAAATCATAGTTTTCAAAATTGAATGGATTTTTAGTCAGACACCCATTAAACGCTGCATTGTTTACAAATCCAACTATACATCTTTTAGGAACTTGTCCTAGAAAAATATTGTCAAGAGTCTTGCCCTGAATCCCTGAAGGTATGGTTAAAACTTTGACTTCAGCACGAGTAATAGGATATTTAGCTGTAGTAGAGGCTAAAACTTTCTGATGTGCAAGTAAAAATATTACTCTCAAATGCTAGCTCCTAAGCAATCACCATGACGGTTCTTATCAATTTCATTAACGTTATCCAAATTGTGTACAAACAAGGAATGCTGTTTGAATGTTGCCCTTTAGTCGTTTGTTAAATGTACATATTAGCCTAATGATCCTTAAAGTGTCGTAAGATATGGTATTGGCTATAAAAGTCGTAATTTTTTTCAAACATTCACTGTCGAGTGCTTGTTCGTGCGACTTAGTCTCCAGATTGAATATAGTGAAGTGTGTGTTTGAAGTGATCTACCTACAACAATGGATGTAAGTACTTTTAATAAACTTTTCATTGCTCTAAAAATTTGTTGGATATTGTTTCATAACTTTGATAGTGGTAATTGTATTGTTGCAGAACTCTTTCGAAGAAAATACATTCAAACAATATTATTACGCTTGTTCAGACGATGAAGATAAGACCCAAGAACCCCTTAAAATTTTCGAAGAACCTAGAAAACAGATTAAAAGAAAGAAATCAACTGAAAGCTTAGATAATTTGTTTGAAGTGAAACAAATAAAGAAGAGAAAGTTATCATCATCAGTTTCTCGTGCCCATCAAGAAGGTGGTAATGTTTTTATAACTACCAATGAAGACGATGGCCCTCGATCGAATCACATGATAAAAATAGAAGTGTATAACATGAATGAAATAAATAAAATCGCACCTTCAGAACAGTGGAAACACGCAAGTTATAGAGTAAAATATTTTACAAATGAATGCAATAACAATTATGAAAGTATAAAAAAAATTATATATTGCATAACAAAAGAAATAACATCAAACTCAGCATGTAAAAAATATCATTTTAATAAACAGTAGTAGTTTAGCAATTTTTGTTTGTGAGTTTCGTTATAATTTCATTCTTAGATTGAATTATTTGCAAATTTTAATCATTAATTATCTTTAAAAGAATACAATTACTTACCTAATAATAGAATCTCAGGAAACAATATAACATCATTGTGGTTACTTTAGTAAGTAATACTTACCTAATGAGGTAAATGTACCTAAGGGATCTTTCTACCTGTTCTGACTATAAATAGTTCTTGCAGACATGCTAGTGACAATAGTTGGACTATTTATCGCTTACGAGTAGGTACTTGCTGTGAATCTATCTTCACCAAAATATGGAAAATACGAGTGTGAACTGTGTCAGTGTGTTTTTCAATACCGTGGATTCTGATTTCAACGATCAAATTTGTCAAGAACGTGAACATTGTATGCTGCTTGAAGACGAATACGATGAATACTTGTATAACGAATGTGCTCTGGTCGAAGAAATAATAAATTCAGAATCCAATTTTGATGATAAAGTTCGTCAAGAACTTGAACATTGTATGCTGCTTGAAGACGAATACGATGAACACTTATTTAAAGAATGCGCTCTGGTTGAAGGAGAAATTAAGTAAGTGAAATCTATATCCTCTCCCTCTTACATTTTTGTTTATTCTAAACTGGATTTGTGTCTTAACTCTTTTAATATATTATTGCAGCCAACAAGCAGGGGGATCTCTCAAGAGAGTAAATGACTCTGAAAATGTTAATATTGCTGCGAAACGAGCGCGACATGAAAATGAACCATCAACCTCATCGACGGAATCAAGCAACTCAAACGAAACATCTAACGATGGAAATGAAAAGGTAACTTGTAGTATTTGCCAAGTTCTTGTTAGTAGAAGGTATCTTGCAAACCATTTAAAGAGTAAACTCCATAAAAGTAAACTTGAAAAAGTACACGACTCGTTAAAAAATGTTTCTGTAATTGAATCAGCTTTTGGTAATAGAATAATTTCTTATAAGATTCATGGAAAGAACGATCAACATTCAAATAACTTTAAAACACCTGAGTTGTTTTTAAATTCAATCAAAAATGAAATTATGCTTCTAATTGAGGAATATATTCAACAGCATACAGTTTTTAAAGTAAACTTCGTTCTGCATGCGGATTTTATTCAACAAACTAAAGAGGATTCATTTCAAACTTTTGATTTCCAAACATATAATTACATAGTATTTCAGGGGGATGATCTACGAGTAACATTTTTTTAGCGTGTTCCATATTTCAAACGATAGAGCCAACTAATGCATTCAAAATTGAACCCAATATTATTGGTAAAAAAGATCCTCCTTTTTGAACTATAATGTGTTTACGAACTTTGTTTGTACTTTTACGCACTAGTTTGCGAAGTATTTCTTTATATTTTTGTAACTTTTTCTTTGCCTTTTCTTCCAGAGGTACTTTACCTTTTAAAACGTTATGGATTATTTCACAAATGCAATTGATTTCGTCTTCATCACATGACTTTAAAAGTGCTTTTTGATATTTTGGTTTAAGTGTATGCAGAGCACTTAGTAAATCTTTATGCGTCTTTAAGCTTCGATGCATTATTGATAAATGATTTGAATTTGTTGATTCTTTGCATATTTAAATGATTTTGTTGGTATATAAACAGTGCAATATCCATCTGAGGGAAATATTTTTGTTTTAAATCGACACATTTCACTAGTATCTTGTTTTAGATCTATCATCAAATATCCATGAGCTTCTTTAGTTGCATCTTTGTATGAATCTTCCATAAACTTTGTATTTTCTGGTGATACTTGACGTGCTAGATATCTAATTTGAGTTTTATCTCGAGGATTTTTAAAATAGATAATATAACTAGAATTCAAAGATATATCTCTCTGCCCTTTACCTTGATGAAACAAGTTTTGTGTTATATAGAAAACACTCAGATTTCTATGATGGCTACCTTTTGTAAAAATATCAACAACACGTCCATCTGATTCTCTCATGAGATCATCAATGATTACTAGTTGTGCTTCCTTTCCATCAAACATACTGAGATCTGGTACGCCTTGACAATAATTTACGTTTTTGAGGTTATACAAAGGCTGCATTTCATCAAAACACCAAGTAATATTAGCAAAATCAACACTACAAATTTCTTTTACATACTTTATGAATTTTGTTACAAAGTTAGATTTTCCACAACCGCTGGGACCGGCTACTATTGCACTAAAAGGATGACTAAAATGAGGCATTTTGATGTGTTGTTTGTGAGGGGTTTGTTTAAATAATGAAACAATCTGGTTCAATATCGAGTATTTATATTTTTTTAAATTAAAGCATCAACAATCTGTGCGAACAAAATTCTTATAGATAACACAATAATGGTTTACCATAAAATAATCTCTACATTAAAATAATACAAACTAATATTTACAATACATTCATCATCCCTATTTAAACTAACTTTACATTTTAATAACTAAATAACAAACTATGCTACTGTTAAATTAAACATTTTCTTTCAAAATACAAACTTAAACTAACTTTACATTTAATAACTAAATAAGAAACTATGGTTTTGTTACCTAAATTTACTGATACTTTATAATTTTTTCTTTCACAATACAAACTTAAACTAAATTACAAACTAACACAATAATATGATAACGATAACATTATCTTAGTCTATAATGACCCCATGCTAATGTGTCAATATTATTGCTTAAAATGTGACGTTTGGTGTCATTATAAGACAAACATATTTTGTTTACTTGTTGAGTAAATATTCTATGTTTTAATGATTTGAATAGATTCATGGTACCGTACTGAATGTTTTTGTCAAAAAGACATGATTTATAATTTTCAATATTCAAATTCTTTGTAACACATTTCTTTACACCTTTGGCTTTTGCAACAAATTTATCATCAACATCTAATGCATACATTTTAGACCTTAACCCGATGAATTCTCGAAATATTTTTCCATTATTTTCATCTTTGAAAAAACCTAACTTCTTTTTATTTATTTTTGGATAGCCAAATATGTTGTCATCTGCGTAATCCGATGTATCAAACTTAGAAGATAGATCTGGTTTAATATCTTCATAGAAGTTATTTGTAAAAACTTGATATATGAAACTATCAGTATCAGTGTAGAGTAATTTTATGTTATTGTTAAACTTTTTAAGCATGTAGTTGTAATGAAAATCGTACATTAAAGTTTTTGAAATATCCAAAATGCAAAAACCTAAGTATATAGGCTTATTATGAAACAATTTAGTTTTTCTTAACTGAACCGCTACTAAATTCTCTCCAAAAATGGATGAATTTTTAAATTCTGGTTTCGCAACAAAATCTTGTACACCAAGTTTTTTACCGCGGTTTTCCCAATGTGTTAATAGTTTGACATTCACCCTCTTTTCAATATTTTCCATTGTCTTCCCAAATACAGAATTATTCATTAACTTGTAAAAATCTTTTTCGAAATCGGATTTTGCAGATGTTCGTAAAGTTGTGTTTAAATCGATGTAATGTTTTAACCAAGGACTTTGTTTGAATTTTAATATCCTATGAACATTCGTTACTTTGACACCCAATTCAATGCATTGTTTCAAATTCCTGTAGTGGATTTTATACTTCGTTTTATTGTATAAGTTTGGGACTAACTTGATTTCTTTAGAATTTCCTATTTTAATGTTTTCCGGACAAAGAGGTAAATCTGAATGCAAATCATGAAGTTCAGGGGGGTACTCCAAATCAACTTCTAAAATAAAACCATATTCTGAATTATCTGGCACATCAAAATTTGTATCAACGTCTACCCACTCAAACCCACCAACAGGAAGAAATTGAGACATGGCCCAACCATAAAGATTATTAGCATCCAAATAAATCAAATAAGATTTTAGCTTATCTTTATCATAATCTTCCATGAACTCATTATTAGCTTTTGCATGGCGATTACTGCATTGAGACACTCCTCCTCGTATACCAGCCCTAATAAAAGCTATTTTTTCGTAATCTGTCAAAAGTTCTAACTCTATTTGGGTGTATTTCAACATAGCATCCCAACTTAAACCAGGAGCTGTGTAGTAATGAGCCAAATCCAAGCCGTATGTTTTTAAACACAAAGTTCTAAAGTTCTCAAACACATCCGTTAGCAGTAAAACATCAGTTTTGAGGTATAGATCTGAATAATCTGACATATTACGACAGTGAAAGTGTTCCCAAATGTCTTTAGCATGGTTGTAATCATCATTTGATACATGTGAATTAGTTAGTGAACTATAAAACTGTTCTTGACTAGGGAGTGTTGTTTTTTTCAAACAGTCTTCAGATGTTATGAACTCATATGGGTATATACCTTTTTTTCTTAGACGATTAAAATCTTCATTGTTTGGAAAACTATGTCTTAAAGATTTAAACTGTTCATTGCTTAAATTTTTTGCTAGCTGATCAAGACTACATGGTAAAAATTTAAAAGAATCTACAAATCTTAAACAAATTTTTTGATTATTAATATTCATGGTTTTGGAAAAAGAAATATATTTTTCTTTGGTTTGAGGAATCACATCAATTTCACATTCAACAAAATTTAAGGCATGGACTATGAAATGGGCATCATAATTGCTTAGGTTGTGCAGAAAAACTGGGATGTAATGTGGTGGTCGAAACTTTTTTACACATAATTCATGTGCGACACCTCGAAAATCACCAGTTTGCCAATCATAATCTAAGGTGTTTTCACAATTTAAATTACTCTCACAGATGTAACATATTGTTGCAGTTAAAACTTTATTTTCATCGGAAGCTGACAAAGGTTTAGGACAAATTTGAAAACAGTTTTTTCTACATATCTTTTTTAAATCATCATGCAAACGATTCATGAACACTTGGACACAATTTTCTCCACTGTAAGTTTCATATTTTGACAACGTATCATCATATGAACATTTGATGTAATAACCAAAACTATACGGTTTGTGCTCATGAGTATTGCGAGTGTATGATTTTGAGGGATCGTTAGAACATGATTTGATTGGGTTTAAAAAAGCTTCGAAATCAGCATATATAACAAACGGTATTTTTAGCTTTTTATTGTATTTATCGAATTTCAATTTGTCATTGGATACTGGTCGACCAAACCAATCCTTTGACGTCTTATCACCATTTGGTAATTCTGTTGCAATGTGAGCACAGTCATGTTGTTGATGATCAATCAACCTTTCTTTTGTTGGAAAGTGTAACAAACAACCATCACAAATATAGACTGCATGATTTTGATTTGAAATCTGTTTACTAACGAGGCGCGACATGTTTTTAATGTAGCAATAATGTTTATTTATTCCGTTCGAAATCAATAGTAAATTGATGTGAACATCTTTGCGAGATTTTGTTAAATACAATGGACCAACAACGCTATGACACTTTTTATCTTTGTTAAATTCTAGACCAAACACGTTAATGCTAATATTGTTTAGTTTTTCGACTTTGGATATATCAGACAGCTTTACAGGAAAACCTACTCCATCAAATTTTAATTTGTTTGAATTTGCCGTGTATGACGATACTCGATCAGCATTTTTGTTAACTGGATACAAAGCGGAAAGCAATGCCCATTTGAAGCATAAATTGTCACTATTTTTAACATTAACTACAGCTTTTTTAGTTCTTATATCCTTCGGCAACTCAATGTATGAAGTACCGCGTAGAGGGTTAAATTTATTAACATTCATATCCAATGCTTTTATTTCCTTAAGACTCCAACCACTGTCTTTTTTCTCAAAAGAACTGATTTTATTTATCAAAGTGTCACACAAAGATGAAAATAGATAATTTAGATCATCCCCCTGAAATACTATGTAATTATATGTTTGGAAATCAAAAGTTTGAAATGAATCCTCTTTAGTTTGTTGAATAAAATCCGCATGCAGAACGAAGTTTACTTTAAAAACTGTATGCTGTTGAATATATTCCTCAATTAGAAGCATAATTTCATTTTTGATTGAATTTAAAAACAACTCAGGTGTTTTAAAGTTATTTGAATGTTGATCGTTCTTTCCATGAATCTTATAAGAAATTATTCTATTACCAAAAGCTGATTCAATTACAGAAACATTTTTTAACGAGTCGTGTACTTTTTCAAGTTTACTTTTATGGAGTTTACTCTTTAAATGGTTTGCAAGATACCTTCTACTAACAAGAACTTGGCAAATACTACAAGTTACCTTTTCATTTCCATCGTTAGATGTTTCGTTTGAGTTGCTTGATTCCGTCGATGAGGTTGATGGTTCATTTTCATGTCGCGCTCGTTTCGCAGCAATATTAACATTTTCAGAGTCATTTACTCTCTTGAGAGATCCCCCTGCTTGTTGGCTGCAATAATATATTAAAAGAGTTAAGACACAAATCCAGTTTAGAATAAACAAAAATGTAAGAGGGAGAGGATATAGATTTCACTTACTTAATTTCTCCTTCAACCAGAGCGCATTCTTTAAATAAGTGTTCATCGTATTCGTCTTCAAGCAGCATACAATGTTCAAGTTCTTGACGAACTTTATCATCAAAATTGGATTCTGAATTTATTATTTCTTCGACCAGAGCACATTCGTTATACAAGTATTCATCGTATTCGTCTTCAAGCAGCATACAATGTTCACGTTCTTGACAAATTTGATCGTTGAAATCAGAATCCACCGTATTGAAAAACACACTGACACAGTTCACACTCGTATTTTCCATATTTTGGTGAAGATAGATTCACAGCAAGTACCTACTCGTAAGCGATAAATAGTCCAACTATTGTCACTAGCATGTCTGCAAGAACTATTTATAGTCAGAACAGGTAGAAAGATCCCTTAGGTACATTTACCTCATTAGGTAAGTATTACTTACTAAAGTAACCACAATGATGTTATATTGTTTCCTGAGATTCTATTATTAGGTAAGTAATTGTATTCTTTTAAAGATAATTAATGATTAAAATTTGCAAATAATTCAATCTAAGAATGAAATTATAACGAAACTCACAAACAAAAATTGCTAAACTACTACTGTTTATTAAAATGATATTTTTTACATGCTGAGTTTGATGTTATTTCTTTTGTTATGCAATATATAATTTTTTTTATACTTTCATAATTGTTATTGCATTCATTTGTAAAATATTTTACTCTATAACTTGCGTGTTTCCACTGTTCTGAAGGTGCGATTTTATTTATTTCATTCATGTTACACACTTCTATTTTTATCATGTGATTCGATCGAGGGCCATCGTCTTCATTGGTAGTTATAAAAACATTACCACCTTCTTGATGGGCACGAGAAACTGATGATGATAACTTTCTCTTCTTTATTTGTTTCACTTCAAATAAATTATCTAAGCTTTCAGTTGATTTCTTTCTTTTAATCTGTTTTCTAGGTTCTTCGAAAATTTTAAGGGGTTCTTGGGTCTTATCTTCATCGTCTGAACAAGCGTAATAATATTGTTTGAATGTATTTTCTTCGAAAGAGTTCTGCAACAATACAATTACCACTATCAAAGTTATGAAACAATATCCAACAAATTTTTAGAGCAATGAAAAGTTTATTAAAAGTACTTACATCCATTGTTGTAGGTAGATCACTTCAAACACACACTTCACTATATTCAATCTGGAGACTAAGTCGCACGAACAAGCACTCGACAGTGAATGTTTGAAAAAAATTACGACTTTTATAGCCAATACCATATCTTACGACACTTTAAGGATCATTAGGCTAATATGTACATTTAACAAACGACTAAAGGGCAACATTCAAACAGCATTCCTTGTTTGTACACAATTTGGATAACGTTAATGAAATTGATAAGAACCGTCATGGTGATTGCTTAGGAGCTAGCATTTGAGAGTAATATTTTTACTTGCACATCAGAAAGTTTTAGCCTCTACTACAGCTAAATATCCTATTACTCGTGCTGAAGTCAAAGTTTTAACCATACCTTCAGGGATTCAGGGCAAGACTCTTGACAATATTTTTCTAGGACAAGTTCCTAAAAGATGTATAGTTGGATTTGTAAACAATGCAGCGTTTAATGGGTGTCTGACTAAAAATCCATTCAATTTTGAAAACTATGATTTAAATACATTTTGCTTATACATTGACGGTCAGCAAATACCTTCAAAAGCTTTGCAACCATCGTTTGAGAGTAATATTTTTACTGCTGCTTATCACACACTATTTTCAGGAACAGGTATACATTTTCTTAATGAAGGTAATGGGGTATCTAGGGAAAAATATGCAAAAGGATACTGTTTGTTGGCGTTTGATCTAACAGCCGACCTTAGCTCAAATTCAAACACACATTGGAATCTTATAAAACATGGTAGTGTTAGATTAGAAGTTCGTTTTGAGTCTACTCTTACTCAGACTATAAATTGTATTGTTTATGCAGAATTTGATAATGTTATTGAAATAGATAAGAACCGTAATGTAACCGTAGACTATAGCAGTTAAGTTAACATTGTCTATATATAAGTGTTTGTAATAAAAAACATCAACACATATTCCAATCTTTTTATTTATGTCCTTGCACAATGTTTATAAAGAAGTTCAGTTTATTTAGTTCCACATTCTTGATTTGAAGATTAAGCATATCACAGCTTTAATACGCGAAAGGTTGATTAAATATGAACACAATTGAGATTCAAAAATATTTGAACACCATCCATCCTACTTTACAAAAAAATGTATGTGGTGAACTTATTTATATTTATCTATAAGTAATTATTTTATTTCATTCACGCATTACCATTCTATTTGTTAAGAAGTATGAAAACTATTTTGTAATTTTAGAAATAAGAAAATGTGAATAAATTTTGAATTTGGACTTTTTTTTTTTTTTTTTTTAATTATTATCTTGCGATCAGTCATGTTGACTATAAGCAGATGAGGTGAGTGCTTTTTGACGTGGAGGGCGCTATTCTACTCCCAGCGGAGCCTGCCCTTTCTTATTTATGAATCAGTCCATCTGATTATCCTGGTCGAAGATATCCCGCCGCTTTTTTAATCGACGTATGGTTTCTGGTATTGTGAGCTGTCCCGCAAGTTGGTTTGGGTGCTTCTCGAGTCTTAATTTGTAGTTGTGTCCATGTATACCTATTTCCTCTTTTACCATGGGCATTTCAAGGAATTCATGGACCTCTGTTGTTTTAATAAACCATGGGGTGTTTGCTATGTGTTTCAGGATATAATTCTGTACCCTTTGTATTGTCATCATGTTTGAGGCGCTAGCAGACCCCCACAACTGTATGCCATATGTCCAGATTGGTTTCAGTATGGTTTTGTATAGAAGTAACTTGTTATCAATGGACAGTTTTGAATTTCGGCCCATCAGCCAGTACAGTCCCTTGTATTTGAGATTGATTTCGTCTCGTTTCGTTTGTATGTGCTTCTTCCAGGTAAGTCGACGATCCAGGTGCATGCCCAGGTACTTAACTGTATTTTGTTGTGGTAGTTGAGTCCCATTTAGAGTGACTGGAGAGCAGTCTTCCTTTCGGAGCGTGAATGTTACGTGCACTGATTTAGACACACTGGCAGCTATTCTCCATTTTGATAGCCAGTCTTCTACTTGCTGTAGGCTATTTTGTAGGATTTCAGATGCTACGATGGGACTTTTGTTTGAGGCCAGTAAAGCCGTGTCATCAGCGAACGTAGCAATAGTAACATCTGGGTTCTGCGGTAGATCGTGTGTAAATAATGTGTACAGGACAGGTCCGAGGACTGAGCCCTGTGGCACCCCTGCGCAAATTTCGTAAAAGGCTGATGTGCTGTTGTTTTCTTTAACCTGGAATATCCTGTTAGTTAGGTATGATTTTAGTACTCCATAAAATGTATGTGGGAGTAAGTTTTTTATTTTGTACAACAAGCCCTTGTGCCAGACTCTGTCAAAGGCTTGTTGTATGTCGATGAAAGCTGATGAGCAGTATTCTTTTTTCTCAAATGATGACCTGATTTTTCTGCACACTCTGTGAACTTGTTCTATAGTGGCGTGTTCTTTCCTAAAACCAAACTGGTGATCTGGGATAATAGACTTTTCCCTGATAATGATCAGCATTCTGTGTAGTAGGGATTTCTCAAGTAACTTTGACATTATCGGGAGGAGGCTAATTGGTCTGTATGATGTGATTTCGTGGATAGGTTTTCCAGGTTTATGGATCATTGTCACTTGTGATACCTTCCATAGGTCTGGGAAGTATCCAACTCTAAGAACGGCGTTGAATATCATTGTGAGGTACACTATCACTTTGCGAGGTAACTCTTCGAGGACCCTTTTGTCGATGAGATCATAACCCGGTGCTTTATTGTTTTCCATGGACTTGATATTGCGGTTTATTTCCCTCGGTGTGACTGGTTTTAGAGGTAGCTCAAGTTGCAAGTCTTGGTCTAGGATTAATTCGATATCTGATTCATCTGCATTAGGTCTCGGATCATTTGGTTTAAATACTTGGCTAAGATGGTTAGCAAAAGCGTCGGCTTTATCTTGTTCAGTTCTAATCCAAGTATTCTGTGTTCGTAGAGGCGGCTTTTGGTTCAGCGGTCGATCTAAGTTTTTGCAGACCTTCCATAATGCGAAGTTGGTTGCTTTTGTGGCTGTCAATCCTTCCAAATAGGAACCTAGAGCGGCATCATCAGCTTCCGATATGAGGGCTTTCAAGTCTCGAGTAGCTTTGTTCAGTGCAGTTTTGTCACTTGTGTGTCTACTGGTGTGCCATACTCGTCGAAGTCGTCTTTTTTCGAGTATTTTTTGCCTAATTATATCTGAGTATGTTTTACTCTGAGGGGATCGATCGGAGAGTTCGGGTGTGGACATCCAGCAACTTTCTTGGATCACTGAGGTTATTAACCGGGTTGCGTCGTCAATGTCTGCTTCAGTTTTTAGGGCTATTTTGAGGTCTAATCTCTCATGGACCAGTTCTCGAAAGGAGTTCCAGTCGGTGCGCTTGTTGTATAGTTTCAGACTGTATTCTCTGTTCAAGGCAGTAGTGCCGACAGTCAGTATCACTGGAACGTGGTTTGTGTTCGAGTCTAAGCACGTTCGTACTTGGTAAGGGAGTCTGGTTAGTCCTTTCATGACGAAGAAGTCTATAACATCCGGTAGTCGGTTAGGGTCAGTGGGCCAGTTGGTTGGGTCCGTCGTTGAGATTGTAGTGAGGTTGTTCTTCTCTACACTTTTCTTTAGCTCTCTTCCTCTTGTAGTGGTTAGCCTGGATGCCCAATGAACGTGCTTAGCATTCCAATCTCCTCCGGCGATAAAGCGCACCCCAAGTGAGTTAAATAGCTCTTCATACTGATCTTCTTTTATAATATATTTGGGAGGGCAGTATACGGCGGACACATTAAATGTACCATTGCGATCTTCCACTGTGACAGTTGCTGCTTGTATATGCGGTTTTTTGAATTGAGGTTGTTCATAATGTTTCATTCTTGACTTTATAATTATGGCCGCCCCCGCATGTGCGGTTCCGTCTGGATGATTCGTAGTGTAGATATTGTAATTACGTATCTTTACACTATTGTTGTCGGTAAGGTGTGATTCAGACACTAATAAAATGTCTATGTTGTGTGTGTGTAGTAAGACTTCTACCTCTCTAAGATTAGGAGATAGCCCGTCTGGGTTCCACGTAGCTATCTTGAGGGACGCCATTACGACATTTTGGTCATTAAGGTCGTTATGAGGTTGATTAGGGTACTCATTTGTTGTAATATAAGGTCAAACTTTTCGGCTTGTTTGAGAAGCATCTCTTCTATTGTTGTAGGTTTAGGTGTTGGAATTTCCATATTTTCAGAGTTTTGATTACCTCTCAGTACATCAGCATAATGAATTTGGACTTGACACAAAAATGTCAATTTCCAATCAGTCAACAAATTTATGTTTTTGGATTTCATAGTATTTTCTTTACCTTCTGTTCGTTAATATAAATAGGCAGTAGGTATCACAGTAACTCATTGTGACTTCACGCGCTCATAACTGGTGACCCCGAACAGAACACCACCGAGAAAATGAGCACTGACAGTGGTGACACGGCTCAGTCGCAACATTCGCCGAAGTCAAGATCCCGAGCTTCCAGGAAACGAGAGCACGTTTCCAGGGACCAGCCCGAAAATCCATCGGAGCTGTTTCGTGTTGGCATACGCATCCCACCTTTTTGGCCAGAAAAACCAACAATATGGTTCTCTCAAATTGAAGGTCAGTTTAGCTTGGCGCGGATCACAGACGATCTAACCAAATTTCACTACGTTCTTTCTCACTTGGATCGGCAGTACTCCGTGGAGGTTGAAGACGTTATAATTTCACCTCCAGTTTCTGGCAGATATGAGAAGTTGAAAAGTGAGCTCATCAAGCGCCTCTCTGTATCCAAGGAGAAGAAGGTGAAACAGTTGCTACAGTCTGAAGAGGTGGGAGATCGCAAACCTTCACAATTCCTGAGGCATCTGCAGCATTTGGCTGGCCCCACTGTACCTGAAGACTTTTTGAGGTCTATTTGGACGAGCCGACTACCAAATAATCTGCAGACCATCATCGCATCTCAGATGAGCCTTTCTCTGAGTGAACTTGCTGACTTGGCTGATCGTGTCCACGACATCGCGCCGGCATCCTTTCAAGTGGCAGCGACGTCCAGTTCCAGTGTGGATACGCCATTGGACATCATGGCTCGACAGGTCACAGAGTTGACTAAACAAGTCAGCGCTCTCACCGCTGAAGTCCGTTCCCGTTCCCGTACCCGAAACCAAAGGCCATCAAGAAGTCGAGGAAATGGAGGACAAAGCCGTACACCTGCGAGGAGATCCATGCCCAACTACAGGAAGTTCCCTAGCTGTTGGTACCACTCCAGGTTTGGTGCTCAAGCTGACAAGTGCATCCAGCCCTGCGACTTCAAATCGGGAAACGACAGGGGCAGTCGGTAATGGCGGCTGAAGATTGCCCTACTACAACTGGTCGTCTATTCGTCACAGATCGCAGATCGGCCGTCCAATTCTTGGTCGACACGGGTAGTGACTTGTGCGTCGTACCACGATCTGCGTTTCGACAGCGTGTGAAATCGGACTATCAACTGTGTGCAGCCAACGGTTCCTCCATAGACACTTACGGTTGGGTTGAAATGAATCTCAATTTAGGTCTCCGTAGGGATTTTGTGTGGCGTTTCATAGTCGCGGATGTCACGAAACCTATCATTGGTGTAGATTTTTTATCTCATTACAATCTTATTGTAGATATTCGTAACCAGCGCTTACTTGATTCGACCACTAATTTGTCAACCGTAGCTTCAATCATTAGTGACAGTAATTGCCTTATATCCAGTGTAAAAGTCGTGACTGGAGATTCTAAGTTCCATAACCTGCTTTCTGAGTTTCCAGATTTAACACGACCAATGGGCATTCATCGCACAACTAAACATAACACAGTTCATCATATTCGCACCACGCCAGGCCCTCCAGTATCATGTACCCCTCGACGACTGGCACCAGACAAGTTGAAAATTGCTAGGTCAGAGTTCGAGGCAATGTTATCGAATGGGACTGCTCGTCCGTCGGAGAGCCCCTGGTCATCCCCGCTGCACCTCGTTCCTAAAAAGGATAAAGGTTGGCGGCCGTGCGGTGACTACCGTTGGCTCAACGCTCGGACGATCCCAGATAAGTACCCCATACGTCATATACATGACTTTGCTCACAGTCTATCTGGTTGTAAGATTTTCTCCACCATCGACTTGGTAAAGGCTTACAACCAGATACCTATTTTCGAAGATGACATTCCGAAATGCGCATTAACTACGCCTTTTGGACTTTTTGAGTTCCCTTATATGACATTTGGCTTGCGCAACGCTGGACAGACGTTCCAGAGGTTTGTTGATGAGATGACTCGAGGTCTAGATTTTTGTTACCCATATCTCGACGACTTTTTAGTATTTAGCCGTGACGAGGTTGAGCATGAAGCCCACCTGCGTGAACTTTTCACTAGGATGAGGGACTACGGCATCCTCATAAATACCGCTAAATGTGTTTTTGGTAAGTCAGAGGTAACATTTTTAGGCTATCACATCTCTCAACGCGGAACTAAACCTCTGGAAGGTAAAGTTTTGGCAATCAAAGAATTCCCTGTCCCCAAGACAGCCAAGCAGCTTAGAAGGTTCTTGGGTATGGTAAACTTTTATAGAAGGTTTATTCCCCAAGCAGCCAAAGTTCAAGCGCCCTTGAATGCTTTGCTAACTGGCTCCATCAAAGCTTCGCAGCCTGTCGATATAAGTGGAGACTCGTTAAGAGCTTTCGAAGCATGTAAGGATAGCCTCTGTAATGCAGCATTACTGGCCCATCCTGACTCGAACGCTAAGTTAGGTTTAGTAACCGATGCTTCAGATTTTGCTATGGGTGGAGTTTTGAATCAGTTCAAAGATGGCAATTGGCAACCTCTAGCCTTTTTCTCACGCAAATTGAGCCCTACGCAACAGAAATATTCACCGTACGATAGAGAGCTCCTTGCTATCTACGAGAGTGTCAAATATTTCCGTCACTGGCTAGAAGCTTCAACTTTTACTATCTACACTGATCACAAGCCGCTGTGCTTTGCATTCCATGAAAGGAAGGCACACTGCAGCCCGCGTCAGTTTAGACACCTGGACTACATTTCACAGTTCTCGACTGATATTCAGCACATCGCTGGAAAAGATAATGTTGTTGCTGACACGCTTTCCAGGGTCGATGAACTGCAAAGTCCGGTAGATCTAGAAGTTATTGCCAAAGCCCAAAACTCAGATCTCGAACTAGCCCAATTTCTGAAGGACGAGACTAGTTTGCGTATTCAAACACTGAGCATACCTGGAAGTCTTCATAAACTGTACTGCGATGTCAGCACAAAGACTCCCAGGCCCCTAGTTCCCAGGTCCTTACGCAAACAAGTTTTTGATAGTTTGCACTCGCTAAGCCATCCCGGCGCTAATGCCAGCGCAAAATTAGTGGCAGAACGCTTCGTCTGGCCGCTGATGAGGAAAGACTGTCGCGATTGGTCTAAGGCGTGTTTGGCTTGCCAACGCGCAAAGGTAAATCGACATGTATCTTCGCCTTTAGGCACACTCAATTTACCTAAAGCGCGATTCAGATATGTTCACCTCGATCTGATCGGACCGTTACCTCCAGCTGGTGATTTTAGGTATTGTTTGACAGCCATCGATCGTTTCACGCGATGGACAGAAGTTGTCCCTCTCACCAATATCACTGCAGAATCAGTGGCCAAAGCATTTTTGTCAGGATGGATAGCTCGATTCGGATGTCCGACTGATATCGTCACTGATCGTGGTCGGCAATTCGAATCGGCATTATTTAGCCAACTATCAACATTGATTGGTTTTAAGCATTGTAAGACCACAAGCTATCATCCTCAATGCAATGGTTTAATTGAGCGATTTCATCGCCAATTAAAGGCAGCTATAATGTGCCACGCTGATAGTAGTAGTTGGATTGAGGCATTACCTCTTGTATTACTCGGCATACGAAGTTCTTTCAAGGAAGACCTGCAATCTTCCTCTGCCGAGCTAGTATATGGAGAGCCTTTACGCCTTCCAGGCGAGTTCTTTGGCGACAAAATTGACAAATGTACGACTGACATTACTGAGTTTTCTGCTCGTATCAGATCATTTGCCAATAATCTTCAGCCAGTTCCAACTTCGCATCACTCGAATAACAAAATTTTTATATACAAAGACCTTCTGTCCTGCTCACATGTTTTTCTTAGAGAGGATGCATTGAGAGGCGCATTGCAGCCTGCATATACAGGCCCGCATGAAGTCATCGAAAAAACTGCCAAAACTTTTAAAATAAAGGTTAAGGGCAGGATAGTGACAGTATCGATTGATAGGTTGAAACCAGCCTATATACTGTCACTACCCAATTCGATTTCTTCTAAAACAAGTTCTTCTGCTAGTCCTTCCCAAACAACTCGTTCTGGACGCCAAGTTCATTTTCCAGACTATTATCGCCCGTTAGACTCGGTCTCTTGGGGGGAGTGATGTGGTGAACTTATTTATATTTATCTATAAGTAATTATTTTATTTCATTCACGCATTACCATTCTATTTGTTAAGAAGTATGAAAACTATTTTGTAATTTTAGAAATAAGAAAATGTGAATAAATTTTGAATTTGGACTTGACACAAAAATGTCAATTTCCAATCAGTCAACAAATTTATGTTTTTGGATTTCATAGTATTTTCTTTACCTTCTGTTCGTTAATATAAATAGGCAGTAGGTATCACAGTAACTCATTGTGACTTCACGCGCCCATATGTATATGCAGCAAACAGGTTACCCCTACACGTTAAAGTTCCAACGTACCTGATAAGCAATTTAGACACCGACAGCATGCCAGGTTCTCATTGGGTGGCCATACACATAGATAGAAATAGGTTTGGTCAGTATTTTGATTCATATGGTCGACCTCCTACAGGATATCATAGAGGTTTCTTGAACAGGAATTCGAAGCAGTGGGATTTTAATAGATATAGATTACAACATGATTTTACATCAGTTTGCGGAGAATATTGTCTAACATATCTTTATAACAAATTTTATGGAAATACAATGATGGATTATATTAAATTATTCAGCAGCAATAAAATAAATAACGATATATTTGTATACAAACTATTTTGTACTTATTTTAAAGAAAATAAAGGTTTGTGATCAATACAAAAATGTTGTTTCTAACCTAACCTACCCTAACCTAATTAGCTTCAGATATTAGAGGTGATTAACAAACAATGGCACCAAACCTAACCTAATTAGCTTCAGATATTTTAGAGGTGATTAACAAAGAATGACATACCGAGTTGACTGGGTGATTAGGGAACAATTGGGTAATTAATAGATGATTAGCAAATAGCAATGTAGTGGAGCTCTTTAAATCGGTTACCTATCTCACGGTCCGTGCAAGCTATCAAAAAATTAATACGACAGATCGATTCAGCGACCCCAAAAACCTAGGAAAAGACACCAAACTTTTTTTTTTTTTTTTTTTAGGCGACGAGGTCGATCCAACCGACTGTCGCCGGTTCGTCGGAATATGCGAGCCAGAACCTGTGAAAACCTAACTACTTGTTTGTTTGTTGCTCTTTCACGCGAAAACTACTGAACGGATTTGGCTGAAACTTGGAATATTTATAGTTTATGAGTTAGAAAATCATATAGGTTATTTTATCCAGGTAGGTACCACGGGAGCGGGCGAGTAAGCTAGCGTACAATAAAGTAATTTCATTAATTTGTTTTGTGCTTCGATGGGCACGTTAAATTCGATAAACGTCGGCCCCAGTTTTTAAAGTCGTTATTAAGCCATGACGGCCTTTAGGCGGCCTAAAAATTTCGTCACCAGAGTTGGTATGAGCAAGTCATACGAACGAACGAATTAAAAGCTAAATAGAATAGAAAAAAAAAATATTTACATCACTCACACACAAAGTCGTTATTAAGCTATGACGGAAGCCTTTAGGCAGCCTAAAAAATCCGTCACCAGAGTTGGTATGAGCAATTCATAAGAACGAACGAATAGAATAGAATAGAATAGAATAGAAAATATTTTATTTAACACACACAAAACATAATAGGTACAAAAGAAGAAACAAGGAAGGGAGTGGACTAACAGAACAGAGCATACCTAAATAGGTACCTACCTACCTACAAAAATAAATACCTAATACAAACAAACATTTAAAACACAAATTAGGTAGAAGGTATCTAGGTAGGTAGGGTACCTCCTACCTCGAATTAACAGCTAATTGAATGCTCTCTTCCCCAGATTCACGATGGAAGGTATAACGTTACGTCTATTCTCCGACATAGACGAGGTCCTGTCCTCGCCTGTCCGCGACCTGAACAACGGGCTGGCTCGCCTGGCCGCCGGCGAGGCCACGGTGCAGCTCGAGCGCTACTCCGACGACAGCCTGGAGGTCCGGGCCAGCCTCGTGAGCCTGCTCATTGATGATATCAGGACAGAGCCTAATGTCTACATCAAGAGGTAAGTAGTCACGTGTTATTAATAAATATATGGGCCTTAGATTAAGTATTTAACATCTTGTTACTTATCTTTAGTTACCTGAAATAAAGATTATATTATATTATTATTATAATCACATGGAGCCAATATATCATCAAACAACTCTGTGGAGGATGGCGGCGGTAATAAAAACTCTTGATACAGTTTTCGGATTTATTGTACTGTCGTGTAGGTAGGTAGGTGAATTTGCCACCGGTAAAATACGGCGTCATGCGACAAAAAACTTGAATTCTACAATACTATCACAACACTAAACTTTAATCAAACTTTTATGTCCGATCTTGTCGGTGTAAAATCGCCATCTTCTTTTTTACTTTTTTGCAGTCTCGTTCAAAAACTGACAGCTTCCGCCCGTTTTGGCGGGAACCAAGCACAAACCTACAGATTTTTAAACGAAAATTAAACCCATTGGCGACAAACTCGATAACAGTCTTAGAACAAGGATAATAATAGGTACATCCATGATAACAGTATCACATGTATCCAAGTATTTGTTTATTAACTAACTAGTATTTGTTCTAGAATCTTCG